>CAKNYM010048431.1:106434-163469 GCA_932195095.1 Andricus curvator | reverse complement strand
CTATGGCTTCTTATGTCTCTACGGATTAATGTCTCATTTACAGATTCTAACCATTCTTTCGGCGGTCTACCTCTAGGCATTCTGCCATTTACTTTACCTTTATACACTTGTTTGGTCAGTCGTTCATCTTTCATTCTTTCAAGATGTCCGAACCATCTTAACTGATTTCTTTCCCATGTGTCAACTATTGTCTCTTTTGCACCACATTCTTTGAGGATTGTCTCGTTTCGGACTTTGTCCATCAGTGTTTTCCCGCATATTATGCGCAGAGGTTTCATGCCGATCGCGTTAATTTTACTCCTGTCCTTTTCTTGACAGGTCCATGTCTCGCTACCGTATAGTACAGTCGGTACGAATATAGAATTGTGTATGGCCATTTTAGCTTTTTTTGATATATTTTTATTTGTTAGGATGAACCCTGCTCTACCGATAACCTGTTTACCCTTATATATGCGCCTATCTAACTCCCCATCTATTTTTCCGTCGCTAGTGAATAGACTACCTAGGTATACGTACTTGTCAACTTGTTCTAATCTCTCATCATTTAGGACAATGTTGCACATTGTTTTCTCACTCTTTCCCTCAAACACCATGATTTTTGTTTTATTTACGTTAATTTTGAGTCCCATGTCCTTCATGCTTGTATGAAGTTTATTCAACATTCTTTGCAAGTCCTCGACTGATTCTGCCATAACAATCTTGTCATCTGCGAAAGCTAACCCACGTACCTTAACTGTTTGGAGATCTACACCTTCTTCGTCGAAGAGTGCAGTTCTTAGACACTTATCCATGAATATGATAAATAGCCACGAGGACATAACGCATCCTTGTTTCACGCCTTGCGTAATATCGAACCAGTCACTCAGTTTCCCGTTTACCCTTACGCATGCTTTACTACCTGTATATATTGTTTTTATTGCTTGCAGGAGCCCTCCATTTACTCCGTACTCTTTAAGAACTTCCCAAAGTTTACTTCTATTTACCGTGCCGAATGCTTTTTCTAGGTCAATAAATGCACAGAAAACTTTCTTTCCTACTCTCAAGCTTTTTTCTGTGATCTGTCTTAGGCTAAATATCTGATCTGTACATGATCTTCCTGGCATAAAACCACTTTGGACTTCCCATATCTTTTCTTCTGTGATTTCCATTGCCCTACGAATAAGTATTTTTGAGTATATTTTACTTACGGTACTTAGTAGGCTGATACCTCTGTAATTACTGCAGTTGTTTTTATCTCCCTTTCTTTTGTATATTGGTACGATAATCGCTTTTTTCCAATCGTCCGGGACTTTCCCCGTCTCGATACATAAATTTATTAATTCGCACAACCTGTGAGGTATGTACTCGCCACCGTATTTGAGCATTTCAGCACTAATACTGTCTATGCCAGCAGCCTTACCGTTTTTCAAGTTCTTAATTATGTCTCGGACCTCAGTGACACAGACTTTTTCAATTGGGTTTTCTAATGCATTATGTTCTATGTCGTAGTTTTGTTGTCCTATATCTTCACCTCCTAATAGTTCTTTAAAAGAGTCTTTTAAAGCGTCTACTATCTCGTCTATATCATATAGCATTTCACCTTTGCTGTTTCTCATGCTGGCAAACTCTGTACTCTTACTTTCCTTCAACTGTTCACATAATAGTTTCATAATTCCTTCAAAGTAGTTCTGTATTTTGTTCTCTTCTTCTGTTCTGATTTTTTTCTTTACTCTCCTTGACTAGTCGTTTCATTTTCCTCTTTTTGTCTTTGTAATCATTTTTGAGTCTATTTCTCTCCTCATCGCTAAGACCTGTCATGTTTAATGTTCTCTTGTGCGCTTTTTTCTTTTCTTGCTGGGCTGCTTGAATTTCATAGTTACACATTTTTAGTGGATTCCTTAAGAAAATGAGACTATTCATGGAAAAAAGATCGAAAAGTGCATTAGTTGATATACATTTTTTGAAAAATGAACAGGTAATATTAATTCCCAAAATATGTCACTGGCAAGACATTTTTAGTAAAATTTGTATAAGCAGTTGAGCCTCTTCATGAAAGAATGGTCAAAATAGGCATTTGGTTATTATAATTGTTCAAATAATTATTAAGTATTTTCAAATTACAAAATATGACGACAGCGAGTTATTGAAAAGACATTTTAAAAAATAATACATCAAACCCCGTTAAAAGTTGAACTATCGAACGATTTTTGTAAAAAATAGTGTTTTTTGGCAGAAACCACCTCTATAGTTTTGGTCGGGTGTTCGTCCATCCGTACTTCGTACATTTTTTCCCTGGTGAAGAAGTAGGAAAGGGAAAGTATAGGAATTTTGGGAAAGTAGGGAAAAGAGGGAGAGTGAGTGAGTAGGGGAAGTGAGTGGGAAAGAGGGGGAGGGAAATAGAAAAGGTGATAAGAGGAAGTGAGGGTAGCATAAATATGGGGCGGGGAAGTAGGTGTTGAGGTGATGCAAAGAAGAAGGAACAGTAAGGTAATTAGTGGGAAAGTGCGCGAAAGGGTTGAAAGTGGGGGAGGGGAGTGAGGGGCGAAGACGTGGAGGGGGTGATAAGATCTGATCAGATAGGGATAGAAGGGTGGGAGGAGAGGGGAGATTTTAAAAACTTAATATATCACGAAAACCTTTTTTGTAGACGCATGTTGCCTAATTTGACTAATTTTTTGAATACTGTATTCGTATTTGTATTAATACATATATTTATAATCCGCCCTTAATGATGTTCCACTCGTGCTTTATCGAACCAATAAATGCGTTCAATTTATTCCAGTGTGCCATGATTCTTTCAAACCAATAGTCAGCACGTTTCAGAGACAATATTGTCATCCCTTAATCGTCCCTGGTTTTAACGGATTATGGATTTAATGAGTTGCTTAATTGTCCATAAAGTGAGTTTAAAATCAGAACAACGTAGCGTGAAGCGCCGATAAAAATATTGTAAGTTTAGTCGTGAATACATCTTTCCCTCGCTATAGAAGCATTGCCAATTTCAATTTAACCAGCGCCAGCACAACGCCAGCGCGGTGGTATTAGTCCTGGATCTAGCACTCTGGCAATATCTCTCATTTTCTCTCTCGGAACGTAATCCATGGAGAATCCGACCTCGGGAAAACTGCAGTAATGCGCTGGAAAAGCGAGTGCACGAACGCACTTTGCACGATGTGACACTCTGACCCATCAGAAACGATATGATTTTAACTAGTGACATGAGCAATTTAGTGTGTAAAACTGTGAAATTTGACCCCTGACTGTAGGAAATGTACTCGGAACGTGACACGATTTTATAATAAGAAATTTATTATTTTGATTATTTGTATGCCATTAAGCCAAATCCCTTTAGGTATAAGCGTAACTCACTCGGTGCTAACTTTGTTATACTATCGGGGATCAAGGAATTCATACGAAAAAAAGTGAGACAAGTGTAGGACGAGATATAAAGGAGAAGGTATACATTTTAGATTGATCAAGATTCCCGTATTGCTTATTTAAGCAAGACGCAAATTCCGCAACACCACTCCGATACAGGTCGCTGACCAGCCTATCTAGCAATCGCCCCTGGCGGAGAGCTTCACAAAGTCATAATATGTCATAGGTCACACAAACATACGCAAACTGATTGATAATAATGTAATAAGACCCATACTCTTTACTCTAATCACATCAACCAAGGAAAGCTCTCAACTATTTTTCTCTACACTTTCCTATCCTAGCATACAACATTAGCTTGTTTTAGGACCATTCATCTTTTCATGCAAAGTCTTCTGATTATATGGCTCTTTATATCTTGTAGCTTCAGAGTATCAATGACATTCTCTTATCATTTTTTCCTCGGTCTGCCTCTGGGTACGCTACCATTCACTATGCCTACATATACTTGTTTCCTCAATTTTTCTCCTTGCATTATCTCAGCAAACCATCCCAAACAATTTCATTCACCCTTATCAAACAGTGTTTCCTCTACACGACATTCTTTGAAAATCCTCTCATTACTGACTTTGTCTATCAGCATTTTATAGCATATATTTCGCAGGAATTGCATGCCAACCACGTTAACTTTACTCTTATCCTTGGCTTTCTAGGTCCAGGTCTCCCTACTGTACAGCACAATGGGTGCAATTACAGAATTATATATTTTAATTTTAACTTTATTTGTTATATTGTTACTTCTTGTAATGGCTCATACACTGCCGATAACATTCCTACCCTCTTTTATACGTCTTCTACGACCCTAAAAACCCGTATAAATAAGGTTTCACGGAAATGTGCCAAGTTTTCGGGTGTGTTGACATTTTCAAGCCATCATATTGGATCAGTCATTTAGTATTTGGAAATTTTCACCATGGATTCGTATGTCGTGACACCAAAAACCCCTAAGCACACTATACTGAAATATTTGTTTATATAAATTGCTTATAATAATATACTTGTACATTTAATTGACTATTTATGTTTCTTGAGTATATATGCAATAATTTTGATCAATAGCGAGTTTGTTCAAGCAAATACCTTTTAAATAAAAAATCGTATTATTGAAATCGCTAATTTCATCACTATATTTTTTCATATATTGTTGCACAAAAAATTACATAAAAAAATCGAGGAGTTTTAGAAGCTTAAAATTTTAATGCGGAGAATCGAGTATGCAAAAAATGCAACAAAAATACAGTATAAACGAACATGCTACTCGCTATTACGCGACTATTACGCGACTAGTTCTCACTATTGCGCGTGATATGTACAGAGTAATATGTAAGTGAATACCGCCTCAATATTTGTAATGTACCTGTAAAAAAAAGATTCAATTGGAATCGATTGATCGATTGGGTATATTTTTTTGCAGCGGTTTCTTCCTGCGGGAATTTTTCATAACTTCATGAATCTTATACAATAATGAAAATGTACGATAACTGTACATAATTTTTGTTTTATGGTTGGTAAGGAGCACCGAAGTAGTACGGAAAAAATCCGGCCTTAAAAAAAATTAATTTTCAATTAAAATTAGAGTCATTCCCTTTTTCATGATTATTCATAGATAAATTCTCCCCCTGACATTGTGCATTATTATTATAATATATGTAAATTATATGTGAATCAAATTATTATAATATATGTAAATGTAATTATAACTATTATATACTGAAAATCGAAAGTGATTTGATTTACCATCACCTACAATTTTTCCAATTTTCCACAGATTTGAAATTTATGATCAATACGATATGAAAAATGGGGACTTCAAGCGGAACTCTATTCCAAGATATCCTAATCGGTATGCATTTACTTTCATATTTATTCAAACTATTGAAATTCATATTAAAATTAATTTAAACACGGACTTTTTACAAATTGTTTAAATTCAGTAAAATTTTCCTGAATTTCAGCTAAATTGATCTGAATTTGAGATAAATCTGATATTCAGATATTGAGGAATTGAAATTAGTCCAATTTTGTTGAAAATCGAGACAAATTTTACTTAATTTACTTCAAACCAATTTGAAGGTATGAAAATGTTAAATATTCTTCTATAATGTGAAAAAATTCTCATGCAGAAATGATTGGCTTATAATAATACCTTTAAAAACTAAACACTACATGTGATTACAGCACCTTATAATTACTTGTTTCGCTGCTACTAGCTCTTAGTGTTTTTTTTTTCCTTAAATAATTACTTTCTCTCCAAAGTGATTACCTTATCGAACTCTAAAGCAGATCGCAATTTACGATTGTCCCGGCTACGTGACTGGGAATCGACCAACAACTTTCGCAGTAATTTTCAGATAAATAGTCGAAGGTACTATCGCGATGCCGCAATTTTCGTTTTCCATTCCACGTGTCCTAGGGGATCTCCAAGTGAAACGAGCGGGCGGTACTCATTCGCAAGAGCGACGGTACCGCTTATTGCCTTCCATTATACAAATCCAAATTGGAAAGTCACCCTGCCCTGAAGGTGCACATATATATTCCAGATTACGTCTCGAATACTTTACACCTCGCGTTTTTCAAAATCTCTCAAGTATTAAGCCGAATCTGCTTATTTTTCCATAAATTTTTGCAAAGCCTTATTGAAGCGAGGAATGCTAAACGGTGCTAGGTCCAATCGACCCAAATTTACAGGAGAGACATAAAACATTTCGAAAGGAACAATTTACAAACGATTGAGTAAATTTTTTTGTATAGGTGGATGGACCATTTTAATATCTATTGTACGGAAAAATAGATGACGCTACATGTACATTAGGGTGGGTCGGATGTGGAAAAGTAATGTATTAGGACCCTCAAAAAGTATAAATAATTTAGATTAAATTGATAAACGCCTTGGTATTGCTTGTTAACAAAATATAAATTTCTATAGTTTCGACCTTTTGTAGATTAAAGAATTACCAATAAATAGCTGATGCTGGTCTAGTAGCATAAAAAATCAA
This sequence comes from Andricus curvator, assembly GCA_932195095.1. Classification (NCBI taxonomy): domain Eukaryota; kingdom Metazoa; phylum Arthropoda; class Insecta; order Hymenoptera; family Cynipidae; genus Andricus; species Andricus curvator. The sequence goes on along the minus strand of CAKNYM010048431.1, from coordinate 157,056 downwards.
TATTGATTAAAAAAATAATATATTGGCGGCATTTCGGTCATAAATAGATCCTTTTCTAGCCTCATTTTTAAGATTCAAAATAACTATATTAATAATGAAATAATGTAAAATAATAAAAAATATGTTTTAAATTGCAAATGAAGAGTAAGAAACTCCAATATAATACATTATATCAGAAATACTTACATCCTAAATAAATAAACAGTGAGAATCGTATATTAACACATAAAATGTGTATGTAATTGAAATCAGAATTATCAATCAATGCAAAAAAATGGATAGAGAAGAGACGAACAACTCTAAAGTGACTCTCCGATTAGTCTGACCTACCATTTTAGAAGTATTGTGTTTAGAAATTCACGTATCATTTTTTGGCAATGATGATAGAGACACTAAAAGTCTTTTCCGGTGATCACATTGTTTAAAATAAAGTTTGAGTTTAATGAAAAACAAATAATATACATTTGTCGTAAGACAGAAACTGAAAGTCATCATGGAATCTAAGGATTCATAAATGTACTAAATAAGGTTTGATGTTCTTAATTGTAATCGATAAGCTCCCCTGGCGCCAAATATTTTATAAAAAAAACATTACAGCATTAGAAGAGAGAAACTTTTATTAAAGATTAGAAAAAAACAATTATTGGTGAATTAGGTCAAGATATTGTAATGTGCAGGAAGTCTAGAATTTGTATGTCTTAGATTAACGCAATTTTTTCTTTTATGATGTCATAAGATTGTAATGTTAAGCGTTTGTTAAGGTTTGATTTTTGATTGGAAATAATTGGATTATCCATATCGAAATTTCGTGCAAATTCTATACAGTATTTTACTAACGCAGTAAAGTCATCCTTATTTTTAACATTTCTTTCATGTTCTTCAATTCTCTGTCCTAATTGTCTACCTGTGTATCCAATGTAACAAGCTTCTGATTTTATTTACTATTCCAGTAGTTTTCAATTTAGGCAACGGATCTTTAGTACTTTTAAAAATAAGGTTTTTGCTTTTTAAAGGTTTATGGAAAACTTTAGTCCTCATTATAAATCAGATGTAGTCTTGTTTTTTCAGCTGTTTAACCAAATGTACAGGATGACCATTGTTAAATAAAATGTTAGTCAACATTTTTTAATTATTTCTCTAAATTCTAAAGATGAAAGTTTAATTGCTCGATCAATCAGACCAAAAATCATAACTTTTTTATGTGACCGCAAGGATGTTCAGAATTATAATTCAAGTATCTACCTAACCATGTAGGGTTTTGGATATCAATTTTTGAGTAAAACCTCATAGGAGTTTTTGATGACAGAGATCATCAAAAAATTTTAAGTTTTATTTTTCTCTAGTTTTATCGTGAATTGGAGTTGATTATGGAAGGAGTGAAAAGTTTGCAATGTCAGATCAACATATTGTTCAGGAGTAATTAAGAAGATGTCATCCACATACCGTTTACAAATAATGGCTTGAAAGGAAGATTATTCCAGCATTGTTTTTCAAGTTTTTCCATTACTAAATCATATACTACTGGTGACAACGGAGAACCCATTGCTACGCCATCCATTTGTTTATAAGTGGTGTTATTAAATTTGAAATAAGTGAATCTGAGACAAAACTCTACAGCATCTTTAAAATCATCCCTACGAGGAATTAAAGTGTATGGTGCGATGTTATCCCATTTTTTGTGTATATACTTAATGATTAAATCTAAACGCATATGTGGAAATATTCTTATAACATCTAAGGATATCATGATAAGGTCTAAATGTATTTTTAAGTGCTTTAAATCGCTAACGAATTTCCGGCTGTCTTTTACATGATAAGCAGATTTACCAGTTACTTGTGTTAGATGAGTAGATAAAAAAGAATCCATCAAATAGGTGGCACTATTTATAGGAGAGACTATAATTCTTAAAGGATTATCCGGTTTATAAATCTTTGGTAATCTGTTAACCCTCGGTATGATAGCTGAATAAGAGCGTAATGACTTACCTTCTTGATTGGTAAGATAACCATTTTCTTCCCAACGATCAACAATTTTATTATGACCTTTTTCAGTCGTAGCTGTGTATTCAAAACTCATGGCTTTATACTGCGATTGATCCTCAAGTAATTTGGTCATCTTATTATTGTAATCAAAATTTGTTATAGCAGCAGGAGTGTTACCCTTATCTGCTTTCATGAACAAGATATCAGGGTTTTCATTTACAAATTATATTGCTGGGCTAAATTAAATATGTTGTTGAATTTTAAATTATTATGTTTGAGTGATGAGATGTGATCAAACTATAAATGAGAACATTGTATTCCAATTTCATTTTGTTTATCTTCAGAAATACTTCAAATTCAAGATTAACCCGCAGCTATAAAATCATGAGACAGGAATTTAATATTGTTTACATTTGTATTTATTAAACTAGGATCCAAAGAAAGTACACATATAACGTCATCAGGGATTGCAGTATCAGTCAGATAGTTAAACAAATTTTTGAAAGTATGAAAGAATGTTGGAACTGACACTTTCGTCTTTTTAAGCAGTCAAATTTTTTACATAGAGTGTGTTTAAATTTAGCAAAATTTATTGATTTATTTTTTAACTCAATATTGATTTTTTATTCTACTTGACCATCATAAGCTATTTATTGGTAATTCTTTAGTTAACAAAATATAATTGACAAATTCTTATTTTCGTCCTTTTGATATTTCTTTGGATGCCAATTTTTTTACATTTCTGGAGGCCTTGAACGACTCCTGAAATTTTTACAGATTTTGATTTGCAGCCTCATCAGAAATTATTAATGTTTAGTAGGCCTCTGTTTACAAAAAATAATAGTGAAACCTACAGAAATGTAGAGAGAATTTTTTTCGGTATCCGGAACGTTTCTACTGGTAAAAATACGCTTGAATTAATTTGATCAGTCTAGGAAATCATAAGTGTGAATATAGTGAATTTTGTACAAACTTAGTTTTTTATTTTTTTTTTATTCGATTTTTTTCTAGATACCTGAAATGGTCTACTAAACATCAATAATCTCTAATGGGGCTGAAAAATAAATCTCTAAGAATTTGAGGACGACGAGGTATTTCGAAAATAAAACGACATCGTCGAAAATATCTTTAGCTTCTATTTTTTTTTCATTTTCAGGTCTCCATAAAAAAATTAAATTTCTCCTATATAAACTCAAATGAAAAATCTGAAAAAAATATAAAGATTAGGCGTCTTATGCAGATTAAGAAACAAAAATAAAATTCATGATTTTTTCAAAACTCTGCGATTGAAAAATTGTTGTATTCTATTCCGACTCCGCCCAACTGCAAGATCAAATTTTATACATGTCATGATGGACCCAAAAGGAAAATTTTAGTGGCAAAACGTTTTAAATTTATGAAATTTTTGTTTTTTTCTATCCACCCTAATTTTTCCTTTAAAAATAATTTTTCTTATTTTTTTAAACTTCAATATTAAAAAAAAATAATTTTATTTCTAAAATTTACATTAATATAATTTATCTATATTATTATAAATAATATACATGTAATAATCTACTGTAAATGGCGATGTACTTAGAACCGTTTGACTAGCCCTGATATTATAAATAAAAATAGTACATAAATCGTTAAGAAAATCATATGAAATAAATATTTTTATTTATATTATGAACAACAAAAAATGTCAACAGGAAAAGGAACATTTTTAGTAGTATTATTAGATTTTTCAACTTTGATAATAATATATCTAATTGTTAAAGGAGCGTCCATTAATTATGTAAGGATATTAATCCTTAAAAATATTTGAAAATTGATTCAACCCTTTTAAAAACCTCGTAAAAACCATTAAAATATTTGTAAATCCATTCAAATCTTTTAAAATCCATTGAAAGCCCTTAAAATCCTTTATATTATTCATAAATCCTTTGAAATTTCACATCAACCCCTAAAATTCGTGGATACATGAAAAAAATGTTAACTATCTTAATAGTGCGGCAGTAGTATATGTAGGTTTTTATAGCACATCAATTTCGTACATCGTCAGTTTATTTTTTACTTTGGTTCTCAAGGAGATTTTTTAGGTTTCATGATTCCTTTATATCGAATCGGTTTTTATAATTTATTCAAAAAATTCTGTAGGACAAACAACTTCTTTTTCTGTGTATACTTTTAAATTTCTTCAGATACTTTGAAATCCCGTAAAATTCTGGCATCCCTTGAAATCTGTTTAAATTGAAATACCATTAAAATTCCCTGACATCCTTCAAAATTCATGAAAATACTTCAATATCTCTTGAAATTCTTTGAAATCATGTTACTCCTGTTGAAATATTTCAAAATCTCTTAAAATCCTTTGAAATCCTTTAAAATGATTTGTAATCCGCGGAAATGGTTCTTACGTTCTTAAAATCCATCAAAATCCTTGAAGCTCCGCAAAATCTCTTGAAATCTGGTTCACCTAATTGGAGTCTCTTAAAATCTTGTAAAATCCCTTAAAAAATTGAGAATCTCTCTGAAATTAAACTAAGTAATCTCTTCAAACTCTTGAAATCTTTCTAAATAATTTAAAATCTTTGAAAACTTTCCGTAACCCTTTAGAATCGTTTTAAATACCTTAAAACGTTTGTAATCCCTTCAAATATTTTGAAATTCCTAAAAAAATTAATGAAATCCCTAGAAAGCTTTGAAAATCTCATTAAATTCCGTGTATGTTTTATAATTCTTTTAAATACTTTGCTGTCCTTTGAAATACCTTAAAATCCCTTGAAATTTCAAGAAGGCTAAAAAATCTTACGAATCCTTACAATAAGGATGGAGGGGGTCTAAAATTTCAAATATCATCCTTACCTTATTAATTAACTTTCCCTAAATATGTACTTGTTAAAATCCTATAATGACCATCGAATTGTTAAAAATATGGAATATTTACTATACTTTCTTTATTTAATTTCAATTATTTGAAATTTTTCATATTTGAATATAGTTAGGTAGTAAAATTCAGGGTTAAAAGTTTCAATACCTTAATTTTTCACTGAATAAGGTGTAAAAAATCGAGAAAGTGTGATTTCTGAAGAAAACTCAATTTCGTCAAAAAGTGAACTTAGCAGAGTTTAGCTTTCCCCGTGGAGGAAACAAATCGTTAAAATTTGCTTGCACGCAGACAGTAATGGCCCGATCATTAATAAATTAACTATTATGTAAACTACATAAAGTTTTCTCAAAAACTATTGTAAATTATTAGAAAAAAAATATCAGTAGGCCCGGTCGGGCCTCGCCGCCAAATAAGGCGATCCGGCAAATTTAGCTCAAACACTTTCATTTTGTATTATATATGTACTTTAATTTTAGATCAAAAAATATATTTAAAGAATACGAATGTTCTATAAAGCAGTTGAATTTTCAACAAAACATTTTATTTTCAATAAAAACTGATTCATTTTTGTGAAAAAATGAATACGATTTTTCAGTAAAGAATATAAATTTGCAATCACATACTTACATTTTCAAACAAAGTAATAAATTTTCTAAACAAAAATAAGAATTTTTAAGAAAGTACTTGAACTTTCTATCCAAAATGAATTTCAGCAAATTAATTTTCAACCAAAAAAGGAAACGAATTTTCAACCAATAAGAATATTCTAGAAAAAAGTTGAATTTTTAACAAAAAAGTTCATTTTCAATCCAAACAGATTAAATTTTGTGAACAAAAGAAGACCAATTTTTAAGAAAATAAATTAATTTTCAATAACTTAGTTACATTTTCAACCAAAGGAATGAATTTTCTACACGAAAATACGTATTTTTATGGTATACAACAAAAAATTTACTATGACTTTAGAATGTGAACTATACACAAAAACTCATCGTATTGATATATTCATATTAAAAACATTATATACTTCAAGAAGAAAATAATAATTTACATTACAGTAAATAATTCACAAATCAAGAAAAAAGGTGAAATCTCTCAAAACAAACCCTCAAAAGAAAGGAGGGTAAAAAAACGCCGCCAAATAATACATTCTTACTAGCATTAAATACAAAATTATATTAGAAATATATAAGGAGGCATACAAATTTCAGAAGTGAATGTTGTGAGATCACTCTAAAATTCGCCAAATACTATTAGTAAATAAAAAAATTTTGTCAATAATAGATTTTAATATTTCAACTATTCGTGTCCCACAAGTAAAATATTTTCAATAGTAATAATAATATGAATTACAGAATTTTTAATTACAAACATTTCTTGAGAATGCACATTTGGCGGGCCTGTCTTCATATGGGCCATACGCCTGCAGAGTGCCTCTTAGACCTTCACAAAAGCGCTATCTGACACGCGAACTATTGGGTATCTCAAATAATGAAAAGGTGCAGTGAATATCAATTCATTGTAATCAAAAATGTTTCACTACGGTTCAAAATTAATTATTTACTATAAGATTTCTTCCCAATAGTTCCAGATTGGTGGCGCTGTCGTAGCTACTCAACAGGCGTATACATCGCAACCCATGCACATACCAATATTTAAATTATAGCAATGAAATGTAAAGCATTGACGAATATTCTTATTATAAGTGAAAAATAACGTAAAGGATATTGCACAACATTCTTCTTCTCATTCAAATAAAAGTTAACACTGCTGATGGGTCATGTATAATCACTAGAAGCAATATCTATAAAAAAAGTTAACTATAAAGCTTTACTACATACAAAACATACTGTGTACTGTATCACGGAATTTTATGTCAAATTAATCCATTTCGAACAATTAAATCATACTGGCCCAGCGCTGAACTTTATCGATTAGTCTTACATTATTATTAGTGTATGGATTTTTTACATTGATCTAGAATTCTCGTGTTATATATTTAAATCTCACGTTCGTTCCGCAACACTGCTCCGACCCAGGCTGCTGATCAATCTCTCTAGCGATCACCCCAAGTGAAGAGCCTCACAAAATTGTTACGTGTGGTTCCTCACTTTGACCCATTAGTATCCAAGGTCTTTGTTTCAGGCGTCATTTACTCTATTGTCACTCTGTTTACAAACTATTTGTCGCCACACTTTTCTGTCCTGGCATACTTCTCTAGCTTCCTTCACGTTCATGCATTTTTTCATGCAAGCTCTCGTTTTCTATAGCTTCTAATATCTCTTCGAATTAATGTCTTATTCACAGATTCTAACCATTCTTTCGGCAGTCTACCTCTGGGCATTCTGCCATTTACTTGACCTTTATACACTTGTTTGGTCAGTCGTTCATCTTTCATTCCTTGAAGATGTCCGAACCATCTTAACTGATTTCTTTCCCATATCTCAACTAGTGTCTCTCCTGTACCACATTCTTTGAGGATAGTCTCGTATCGGACTTTGTCCATCAGTGTTTTCCCGCATATTATGCGCAGAGGTTTCATGCCGATCGCGTTAATTTTACTCCTGTCCTTTTCTTGACAGGTCCATGTCTCGCTACCGTATAGTACAGTCGGTACAAATATAGAATTATGTATCGCCATTTCAGCTTTTTTTTATATGTTTTTATTTCTGAGAATGGACCCTGCTCTACCGATAACCTTCTTATCCTCATTTATGCGCCTATCTAACTCCCCATCTATTTCTCCGTCGCTAGTGAATAGGCTACCCAGATATACGTACTTGTCAACTTGTTCTAATTTCTCATCATTTAGGATAATGCTGCACATTTTTTTCTCACTTTTTCCATCAAACACCATGATTTTTGTTCTATTTACGTTAATTTTGAGGCTCATGTTCTTCATGCTTGTATTAAGTTTATTCAGTATTCTTTGCAAATCCTCGATTGATTCTGCCATAACAATCTTGTCATCTGCGAAATCTAACCCACGTACCTTCACTGTTTCGAGATCTACACCTTCTTTGTCGAAGAGGGCCATTCTTAGACACCTATCCATCATGAGGACATAACGCATCCTTGTTTCACGCCTTGCATAATATCGAACCAGTCACTTAGATTCCCATTAACCCTTACACATAATATTTAAAAATACTAGACAGTGCCTGTACATATACAAGTTTCAGAAGTTCATTCAAAGTCCATCATAAAGACAAGCCCGCCAAATGTGCATTTTCAAGAAATGTTTGCAATTACAAATTCTGTAATTCATATTATTGTTACTATTGAAGATATTTTACTTGCGGAACACGAATAATTAATATATTAAAATCTATTATTGACAAGCATTTTCAATTCACTAATAGTACTTGGCGAATTTGAGTGACCTCACAACATTCTCTTGTGAAATGTGTATGCCTCCTTATATATTTCTAATATATTTTTGTATTTAATGCTAGTAAGAATGTATTATTTGGCGGCGTTTTTTTACCCTCGTTTCTTTCGAGGGTTTGTTTTGAGATTATACGTTTTTGAACTTTCTCGATTGGTAGAATAAGCGTTTTAACAAATTATCAACTTTAAACCCATAATTTGTCATTGTGTAAAAATTAAAAATTGAAAAATCAAAAGCTCAAATTATAAACAGAAAAAATGTGTTCTTTGATTTCAGAAGGAGAGAGCACTGTAGAGATGACTACCCAAGATACAGTGACAGAATTTACCGCCATCATCAGAGTAAGTATAACCGAAAACTTATTTTTTTTTAAAGTTGAGAAACCTTGTTTTCAGACGTATTTTATTCTTAAAATTTGAAAGTTTAAACATTCACTCTAATAACACCTAATTGAAATAGTGCAAAAATTGTCAAGATTCAAAGATTAAAGGGGATATAATTATATATTATTTTAGAGTCATTCCATTAATTTTATTACTTTTAAAAAGATGCTAATTGAAAGCTGTTTTGGCTGTTGAAATTTTTTTGTTCTATCACGTAATGGAAAGTGTTCACACTTACTGAAAAAATCTGGCTATTTGTGCTGAAATTTCGGTGAAATTTTTGAATTGTTTAAATCGCGTGAAAATTCCTTGAAATCCTTTAAAATTCATATATATCTTTCGAAATGCTTGAAGTCGCTTGAAATCTTCAAAATGCCATAAAAATTCCTTATAATCATGTAAAATCTGTGGAAATCTCTTAAAATCTCTAAAAATTCGTTTAAATTCTTAAAATTCCGTGCAAGATTTCGAAATATTATAAGATACCTTGAAATCTTAGAATTTCTTTTAAAATTTTTTAAATCCCGGAGAATCTTTCTCACTTAAAATCGTTGAAATTCCTTAAAATCCTTTGAAAACTTTCCAAATCTCTTTAAATCCCTATAGACCCCTTAAAATCTTCGAAATCTCATTAAAATCTCCTGAAATCATTCAAAATTCGTTAAAATACTTCGATATCTCTTGAAATCATTTTAAAATCCTTCAAAATCACGTGAATTTTTTTTAATGACCATGGTAAAACCACTGTTAGGCAACCAAGAATTTGATACATGATAAGGATTAATAATTAATTAATTTGTAAGAACAGTTGGCTTAAATGTAACGGATGAGGATATCTATAAAGATATTCTCACTAATTTCTTTCATATCGATGATGACATTCATCCCTTCCCTCTCATGCATTAGATTTGCGTGATTACACATTACAAACACTGGCAAATTAAAGCCGATCTCTGAAACCGGAAGTGACGAGTGTAATGACACGACGTATCTGGCAGACATTCTTGGGGGTTTGAATTGAAGACAACTCATTATGCAAGAACTGTCAATTTCAGAGTATGAAAAAATCCTCAATGCATGCATTTTTATTTTATGATTAAACAATAAATAATATTTTAATGTAAACCATCTAGGTTTTAAGAATGTTAATTTCAAAGTTTTTAGATGATATCGAGTAGAATTTTCATTTTTGTAAGAGTTGCAAGAAATTAGAAATCAAGAATTTCAATTTAAACTCGTCTGTAATTGGAGACTTTTAATTTGACATCTTCCAGTCTTCAAGACTCCTAATTCCAAGTTTCTAGACTTCAAGACTTTTAATTTGATACTATCTTGAAATCAAGGTTCTTAATTTCAAAGCGTGGAACAACTAGAGGGTTCTAATTTAAAACCGTCTGGAATTTAGAATAATTAATTTCAATACGATCTTTTAATTAAATGTTATTTTATTTAAGGATGTCTGTGATTAAGGGGTTCTCAGATGAAAGAATTCAGAATTCAAAGACTTTATACACTTACCTCTTCCTGTGAGAATATTTCTTATACATAAATTTAAAATCATAATTTGTAATTCGTAAGCATTCTTAATTAGATGTGGCTTTATTGGAAAATAACCAAACTAAATTCTTTTAATTTGAAAGTCACCAAAACTAAAAGCCTTAAACTTTAATTTTTTAAAAATTGAGGAGGTACTAACGGTTAATTTTAATTAAGAGCTTTTGTTTAAAGTGGATCTCATTTCGTTTTAAGATTCGATATTTCTCGAAAATCTTGTAATCACTGTTGTTGAAAACGTGATGGGCTTTTCATTACTTAACGTTGCTTTATATGTATCTTATACTTGAAATTTTGAAAATTAAATCTACAAATAATCTCTTTCAATGAGAAAGATCATAGAAAACCTTATGCGAATTGAGAAATATTTGTACTTTTTAATGCTCTTGCACGGTTAAATTAGAACTTTCAAATTATTTGATAAATTATTGAAAATATTATACATGGTTCATGTTAGTGCGTCCCTCTAAAAGTCAGTATATTCAAAACATACTTTTAATATAAAATAATAAAGTTTAGAAGAAGACATAAAATTTCTATAAATGTTAGGCTGTGTTCGTTTTTTCATTGGGAATTAGAATTTTTATCATAAATTACAACTTGAGATTATGTTAGAGTTTTGGAACAGAAATCTGTATTTCCAATAAAAAATTATTAGATTTCAAAGAGTTACAATTTCTTAACAATGTACCTTTTTGGTGTTGTTAGCGTTTTTTACCGGAATTCGTCATTTTTAAACAAAAAAACTTTAGATTATAAAGGTCCATAATCTTTTAATAATTTTAGGTTATAATCACGTTTTACGCCAAAATTGATACTTGAAAACAAAAATCATTACATCCAGAGAAAAGTTTTGTTGAATCGAAGAAACTTTCTTTAAATCAAAGAAATTCTAGTATTGATATACGGTCAAAGAAACATTTATTTGATTTAAAAAAATTTTTTGTTAATTTTATTATTTGATTTAAAGAAATATTTCGTTTTTTTAAAGGAGAATTTACTTCAAATTAAATAAATATTTCGTTGCTTCAAACCAAAGATTTCTTTGAATTATAGAAATATTTTATTGTTTCAAATGAAAAATTTCTTCAACTTAAAGGAATATAATTTTTAATTCAACCTTTATATGTCTTTAAATGGAATAACCGTTTCATTTGAAACAAGAGAATAGGTTAGTTTACAATGAATATACATTTTCTTTGAATCCAATAATAAATTATAAATAAAGTGGCTTCTTCATGAACCAAATAATTCAATTCAATTTAAAACTCTAATAATTCTAACTAAATTCAAGCACACATTTTTTTGTCTAAATTATTTAATTGGAACACAGAACATAAAACATAGTCACAAAATTGTGCACAGAAGTAACAAAAATTTACATAAAAGCGAAGTTAGGTCGTGCAGTATAAAAGTATATATATATATATATATATATATATATATATATATATATACACTTACGGTAAAAAGGTGTTATATGCTTTCTGCAAATCCCCACGAGAAGAATGCATTTTCAAAAGACGCAGTAACGTAAAATATTCAAACTGGTTTGTTCTGCGCAATCGCGTAGCGCATTAGTAAAGTGAATTAGGAAAATCTTTCTTTGATTCAAAGAAATAATTTCTTTATTTCAAATTACTGACTCTAAGGAAATTATTTCTTTCACTGTTCCCAGTAACTTTTTTGAAACAAAAGAATTTTCTTTTAAATGAAACAAATGATTTAAACAAATAATTTCTTTAAGTGGAAGAAACTAAATGACGTCATTTATTAAAATCAAATAAATTTTCTTTTAATATAAAAATATTTGTATGTTGAATGAAAAAAACCTAGTCAAAAAAATTTTTTTTTTTTTAAATTTAATAAGAAATTTTTTCCGGATGTATAGTTTGAACAAGATTTTCAATTTTTGAACAGGAAATCGGTTATTTTAAGTAAAAATCATTAAATTTAAAAAAAGATGTACAATTTTTCATTAAGCTTTGGTTGTTTTGGTTTTTTACCTGAAATTGATATATTTTTAAGCAAAAATTATTATATTTAAATCCGATAGTTTTTGTTTGAAATAATAAAATCTACAAGCTATTTCGCGGATTGTGTTAATGTTTTTTCGTCGGAAATTAAAATTTTTTTCAAACGCACTAAATTTCAAAGAAGATTCATAATTTTTGAACAATTTCAAGTTACGCTGGCGTTTTATATTGAACATTTGTATTTTCAAACAAAAATCATTATATGTATATAATTTGAACAAGATTTATAATCTTTTAACAATTTTTGACTATTTTGGCGTTTTCTACCAAAAATTGGTGTTTTTAGTGAAAAATCGTTATATTTCAAAGAATATAACAAAGTTAACTATTTTTTGTTAGGCTGTGTTAGTTTTATACTGAAAGTCGGTACTTTTATTAAGAAATCCTTAAGTTTCAAAGAAGATAAAAAATTATATTTCAGGTTGTCCTCGTGTTTCTGACCGCAAATTGGTATATATTTCAAAGAAGATTAAAAATTATTGAACAATTTACCGGAAATTGATGATTTTAAACAAAAAACATCAGGCTTAAAAGAGCATTTACAACCTTAAACAATTTTTTGTTGTTATACATATTATGTTAGTGTTGTTTGTGTCAAATTGCTACTGTTAATAAAAAATAATTATATTTAAAAGAATATTTGCAATATTAGAATGTCAGTATGTCGGCTGATGTCAGCGTTTTCATCAAAAATCGTTTATTTGAAACAAAAATAATTTGTCTTCAAAAATTAAACTCGCAATTTCGAAGAACTTTAGGTTATTTTATTGTTTCTCGACGGAAATTGATATTTTTAAATGAAAATTTGACGGTTTGTCTTTATATTTCACAAAAATATTAAACTACGATCGGAAATTCTCGGTGCGACTACCGCGACTACTATTAAAAATCTTTGCTGACTCTAAAACGCGATTACTCCTTCAAAAAAGGAGCGAGACACTTTTTTTAATATCCGTTGGAAAGTTTATGAAATGCTGCGTCGAATGACCTCGACTTTATCTCGTAGTATGACCTAGAAAAGTTTTAGAAAAAATCTGAAATTTCTACCACACAGTCTTTGAAGCCTTTTCTCCAGTTTAAGCAAATATACCTTAAAAAATCTTAACGGATCTCGAGATATGACTAAAAGTGTCCAAGCGTTTCTGCGTCGAGTTTCAGTCGCTTAACCTTTAAGTATAGGTGTGATTTCATTTTTAGGCTAACATGGGCCTCAAGTTTGACAGGCCGCTGTATTTATTTATATTTATTGAAATAAGTAAAGAAGTTTTTTTTATCTAACTTATACAAGTATATGAAGGGACATTGGAATAAGTGAGAAATTCATAAATTTTATCAAATTTTACGCCAGACCAGACCTTCATACTTCTATAATAATTGGTCACTTCTTGCTCAAATGAGGGATGATCGGGACGTAAAATTTTTCTCGGACGGCATCGTTCCGTACTTTGGGGTACCCCCAACAAGCTCAAACCGCTTTGTTTGTTTGTGTGTGAAATCTTTCATTTTAAATACCTTGAAATAAATTGAAACAGAAATATAAAATTGTGACACAATCGTGGGCGTGCGGTCTCATGGACCACCTATGCGCTTTCAAGCCATATTATTCACAAATGACACGCAGGACTACATGTGGTCCACTTACATCCGCGAAAGTACATCAAAAACTAAAGCTACTAATCTGTCGTAGTATGCCATTAAGCCATTTCCCTTTCAGGGTAGGTGTGACACTACCCGATTCGGGTAGTGTTTCTAGGTGGATAGTTAATAATAATATTATATATTATAATATAATTATATTATATATATTATTATATTATTTACTAATCTGCCGTGATTTGGAAAAACACCGTTAACTACAAAAAATCGAAAAATTAGTTTTTTATATCATTGGAATCGTGAAAAAAAAGATACACCTGATTATTAAAATAATTTTTTTAAATTGTTAATAACATTAAAAATAATTATTGCATAATTTTTGGAAAACACCGTTAACTGCAAATATGGGCGAGTTGTGATTTAAGAGAGAGCTGTAACTGACCGTTAACTGCAGGCGTAAATCAGAGACGACTAAATACGTGACGTCAAAATTCGAGAAAACGCCGTAACGGACACACGGAGAAAAATGGATGTTTAAATGTAGATGTTCAAAGGGTAAGATTGTTCCGCCTAACATGCAGATATTCATGCCAAACATCTACTATCTTTTTGAGATGTTAGGCGTAAAAAATATTTTTATGTTAAACTGTAACATATTCAGATGTTAAAATCATCTGAACGCATGCGCATTGCGCATTCGAATCTCACGACTATATTTGACGGCTATATAATTTCGATATTACAATTATGGAATATTACAATTTTTGAACATTTTCAAAGAATCAAAATTAGCTATCCTTAATTAAAATTGTATAACGAGTTTTGTCTGTCTACACGACGAAACAATGTTCTTAAGTTTGAGGTTATATTGACTCGAACACCTTTGAACATTTGACACGTGATTTGACAAAATGTTTGTGAATTTATAATAAAATATGAGTTTAAGTAACCTCAAATAGATAGAATTTTAAATGCAGATTACATATTATTCGTTCTCAGATTACTTACCCCGTTTTTATTTTTTATTTTGGATTAAAATATTAAACATAACCTCAGCTAGACTGAATGTATTATCTGATCGGCATTTCATACCCTGTATCTGTTTTTATTTCATGTACGAAAATTCAAGTTTAGTTTTAAATTCACAAATAAGTTATCAATTAATTGCTCAGAAATAAGTAAATTCCTCAAATATTTACAGCCGTTAGTTGACATAACCATACATGTAATATTTCGGATATTTCAGGTTGAACATTTTGGATGTTTCAGAGTAACATCTCACTTTTGAATATCTACAGATCCTAACTTTGAACATCTAGATTGCTGTCCTATAGTTAAACATAAAATATGTTAACCCTGAAGATCTAGATGTTACGTTCAAACATCCATTTTTCTCCGTGCAGTTACGGACTTAACCAAAATTATTGGACGGCGATTTCGAACCTTCGTGATTTCGGAGAGGTCCATAAGTGCTTACGGCGTTCTCCGGAATCATCGAACCCCGAGAAAAAAGGTTTGTGATTCGAGAAACGCCGTAAATGCACTTATTATTAGTTATTATATTCTTTTGCCGTGAACGGCGTTCTCTCAAATCACGGCAGGCCTATTTCTGAGGTCCGTAATTCGAAGAGAGCCGTAACTGCCCGTTACGGCGTTTTCTCGAATTTCAGCATCCTAATCAACACCGTTAACTGCATTTTAGATAATTAATCAACATTAACCATTTTTCTTGCAAAAATGAAAAGATCATACGCAAATTAGTCAAGAACAACAACAAAAATATTGAGAAAATGAATAAGAATCCGCGATGCACGCGAATAAAGATTCGAGCAGTTTTCGTCGATTTTCTCGGCTTCGTTCATTTTGCAGTTAACGGTGTTTTCCCAAATCACGGCAGTAATAACAGCAGCCTCGAGTAAGGCCAGAGGGGGGAGGTACCGACATATAAGAAGCATTTTACGGCCTGGGAGACCGCACGTTGGCCGAATCGCCGACTGAAACTGGACGCAGAAACACTTGGAATTTTTTTGTTTGTTTTCTATTTATTGTAAAATCTTCTAGACACTTAGTTATAACAACTTTATATCGAGGAATATGAATTATATTCGAATGGTTAGAATAGTTTCGATCATGAATTAATATCGCTTGACAGGGGTCACACCAATAATCGTGCCGTTTGATTTCAAGTACCTTGAAACGAATCGTAGATTAATTCTCGAACTTTCTCCGATTACACAAGTTCTCTGGTTCGCTTTCCCGACGACAAATTCTATTCCATTTCGAGACAGCAACTGGCAGAAACTCGATCAATCGATTTGATTGGGAAAAACCGCTTGCCTACAAACTTTTGCTCTGCCCCGAGTCCGAGCTTCTTTGATCCAGATTTCCCAGGAAGTGCTGGTTCAATCAGGATAATTTCACTTGAAGTAAGTGAACTCGGAGTTTCCTCGGTAGGGTGTCCTTTTACTTTTCTCCACTGTTCCGTTCGATCAGTTTTCAAAAGAAGCTGAAGCAATCGCTCTCTTGATTCCCTCTCTGCCTTAATCCTGCACTTCATTTGAATGATCTAACGCTTTGATGGATCCATGTGAAAGAAAATGCATTAAGCTTTAAAAAATTATGCATTTATAAAAACTGTATTCTGTGGTAGATTCCGAGAAAGTATTTAAAACCATGTTTATCACTATTTAAACATTCATTTAGCTTCCAATTAGAATTATATTTCAAATACAAGAATTTTGATTCAGAAATATGTAAATAAATTGGATCTCGTTAAAATTTTAAGACAATAAAAGCGAATTGAAAGCACTTTTGTTTAAATGTTTTATGAAATAGAAATTTACAGTTAATTCAGACTGCATACTCTTTGTCCTA
Source organism: Andricus curvator (assembly GCA_932195095.1). Lineage (NCBI taxonomy): Eukaryota > Metazoa > Arthropoda > Insecta > Hymenoptera > Cynipidae > Andricus > Andricus curvator. The sequence continues at coordinate 140,367 of CAKNYM010048431.1, read as the reverse complement.
CTTCTCCCTTTGCCCCTTTTTTAAAGAATTCCTCTTTTTCCCCTGTTATCAAGAAACTTCCCAGTTTCCCTCCTTTTCTGGTTAAAAATTTAACTATTTTGTTGAAAATTCATCTTTCTTGCTTGAACGTTATATTTTTTGTTGAAAATTCACCTTTTCAAGTTGATAATTCAACTGTATTCTAAAAAAGTCGTCTTTTCAGCTTGAAAATTCAACTATTTGGTTGAAAACACAACTCTTTGTATATTTTAAAAACTCGAAAGTATCTTATTCTATTCGGATTATTTAAAAATTTGGAAGCACCTTATTTTCCCTTTTATCGAAATATTCAACATGAGTGTATTCATAAATTTAAGAACTCAAAGTTGATTACACATATAAATTACTTTCAAAAACGTAAAAACTTTGAACTTCAAATAAAAATATTAAAATTTCAGGCCTTGGACTCACCACTACTGATACTTTTTGACACTTTTTTTTAATGATGCAGCTATTTTAGTACTATTTTGAAACAAATGACGCTAATGCTACTATTTTCGCAAATTGCTCGTAATGCAACTATTTTTCACATTGCCTTTCAATATATTTTTAAAATTCTTCGCTGTTTGGCTAAAATAACATATCCGCAATCTCAAAAATCGAAATTTCCAAAGATTGCATAATTTTGACATTTTCAAGAGATTTCAAAGTTTACAAAATTTTCGAAGAATTTTTAAGAGCCAATACAAATCTCAAGATAACCTTTATAGGATTTCCAAGGACTTTAAGGATTTACAAAATTCGATGGATTTCAAGAGATTTGAATGATTTTACGATATTTTACATGATTCCAAGAAATCTCAAGATTTAAAAAATGTCAAGGGATTTAAAAAGGGTATCAAAGATATCAAAGAAGTTCGAAGACTTCAAGGGATTTTAGGGATTTCTACGGATTTTATTGGATTATATGGGGTCTCCGAGGATTTTGTAGATTTTACCATTTTTAAAGAAATTTTAAAAGATATTACACATTTCAAGATGTATGGGATTTCATAAGATTTAAGGAATTTCAAAAATATCAAATGATTTGAAAGAATAATGTATTTTTTACAGGGAATTTTTGCAAATTTTTTAGAAAAATTTATCCAATCACTTGAAATATCACAAATTTCATATCAAATGATGTAATGCAATTTAAAATTAGTTTGATTCTAACATTTTTTCAATTTTAATTTTAATTTTTAACTTTTTAAATTATAAACTCGTTTATTCATCCCGAATTCCGGGACGATGAGACTCTTGGTTTACATTATTAATTTTCCATTATAGGTCTTCATTTTTAACTCTATATTACCTACATAATTAAAACTTGAAAGCGTTTGAAATTGAAGAATAATTCATTTTACAAGACGATTCTGAAACTGTTCAAAATTAAAGAATTTACAGATTTTAACGTTAAAAAATGATCTATTTCAATTCCAAAGCCTCATTAGTTAAACATATGTAAACGTCCGATTGAAACTTTATAAACTATTTTCAATTTTTAAATAGGCCGTGGTTACGTGTACCGAAATTTCGGTACAAATAGCTGGATTTTTTCCGTACAAATAAGGGGAGCTGGCAGAGGGACTATTTGTACTGAAATTTCGGTACGCGTAGACGCTTCCTTTAAAATAACCTAAAATTGATAGATAATCAAACGCTTTTATTAAATTTCAAATCGCATGCATATATTGTTTCAATCTAAAATATTCCATTTTTAACCAAGTGGATTGGAACATTTTTAATTTGTAAAAAAAGGGACAATTTTCAATATTTAACAACATCTGACTTTTCATTTGAAATGGGCAATTATGAATGAAATATTCAATATAAAACAATTTGAAACTGAACTGTTCGAAATAGAAATCCTTGAATCGTTAAATTTTCACAATTTCGTTAAAGTTATCGTTAAAGTGTTGCAATTTAAAAATGTTTAATTTTTAAGTGAAAGTGCTGAATTTTGATTTATTAATAACAATTAAATCATTATTAATTGGAAACAACATGAAATAAAAATAATTCAACTCCTAATGTAGAATGTGTTCAATTCAAAGAAAATGCTTAATGTTTCTAAACATACGTATTAATTATTTAGCGTTTTAATAACAAATTTCTGAATAAAAAATGTTTTAAGCTCCAAATTTAAAAGCCTAAAATTTAACAAAGGTTCAAATTGAGTGCTCCTAGTTTTTATTACTTTGAATGAAAAAAATTTCAGCTTTAAGTGTTCAAATTTTTTATTTTTAATGATTATGGAAAATTTTAGCCAACCGAGAAATGACCGAGAATTTTTTTCCTCGTCTGGAACAGTTACTCTGTTTATAGAAAACTTCAAGAGATTACAAAATTTCTAAGGAATTTCGAATGATTTCGCATGGTTTCCGAAATTTAAAAAATTTCGAATATTTCAAGGTATTTTACAATATTTGAGGTTTTCAAAGGATTTCAAAAGAAATTAGAAGACTCTAGAAGATACTATAGGATTTTAAAAAATTGGAATTTGCTTGGGATTTCAGAGTATTTCAGCAGAATTTAAAGGGTTTTACTAGATTCCAATGAATATCAATGCATTTCAATAATTTCAAGTTACTTTGAAACTTTCAGTGTATTTTAAAGGATTTTAAGGAATTTTAAAAAATATGAGAGATATGAAGGAATTCTAAAGGACTTTATCTGATTCTGAGAATTTTACGGGGTTTCAGTAGGTTTCAATGATTTCATTATTTTTCAGGGCTTTCTGGAAGGATTTCATCAGATTTCAAAGCTTTATGTGTATATCTTCAAAGTTTCAAAAGTATTCTACGAGATTTTATGGGGAATGTATATCGTATATCAGATAACGAAGCTTTTGAATTTGAAGAATGAAATACGTTTCAATTTTTAATTAAGAAGTTTTTAAATAAACGGATGTATGCTAAAACATATTCTAAGTTTACTGAAAAGTTATTTATATACTAATATTTGAAATAAGTCTTAAAACTGTAAAATTTATTATAGAATATTTCTTTCGCACCTATATGGTTTCAAGCTTCCCGCCCTGCGTCTTTTATTCATCCTGCGTCCCGGATCTTATTATTGGAACTAGATTCAAGTCCCGCAAACATTCTCGCTACGCTTTTTTATTTTTTCATCAAGCTCAGCCACTAAATCCCTTTCCGTGCAATATAGCGACGAGTATGCCTTCCGGACTGATTATTTAATAGAAAGAAGTTACTGGGACGAGAAAATACTTCACCGTTAACGATTTGCTACGAGGACGCATTGTCTGCGAAATCAACTTTTACGAGATTCGAAAGCGGAAGGGTAAATGTAAAAATATATACCTCTGTATTCTACCTCGAAATTTTTTTGTACCATGTTCGCCACTTGATTAGTTACATTAGATTAATTAAACTTATCACTGACAGATTTTGAATTTTTGTTATAAACGCAATTTCGAATTAAAAACTATATTCAACGACAGAACTGTTTTCATCCAATAAGGTTTATTAGTAACTAGCAGCAAATGCAGTAAAAGCCGTAAATTCACCTGCTTATATTTGTATTTCCTAATATTAAAAACATAAAAAATTTACAATTCCATAATAACAAATTTTTTAACATCAAGAGTTCAAAATTTTGTTGAAATTAGTTAAATAATTTAATAAAGTATTATGTTAGATGTACTGTTTGTGGCCACTTTAAGTAATTTCGTATCTTTCATCAAGAATTAAATTAACCTAAATAAAATATTTCATAACGAAACATGAATTAATAACATTATTAGTGTATCAATAATCGAATTATTAAAAGTCCAAACCTTTGAACCTTACTTTATTATAAAAAATTAATAATATTTAATCTTACCTCCTGTTTTACCCGTAGTGGCCATAGATACACCAGTAGTGGCCATTGGTTGCACCACTTTTGGCCATAGTAAGTAATTTTTTTGTTGGAGTGAATTTTATTAATATTTACTCAATTAATTATCGAAATATCAATTTATTTTTAATATGAATAAACAAAATACAATAAAATTGTCTTTTATAGGGAAATATTAGTTATTTTTTAGAATTTTTTCGCGGTTTAACAGGTTTTTTCTCAGCTAATTGTTTTTTAGGGTTTTTCTCTAATTTTTTTTGTTTTAATTTTTCATGTTTTTCAATTCTCTCTTCTCTTTAAATTTTCTTCAGTTTTTTTTCTTCTTCTATCCATTTATCAGCTGTTATTACTGAAGGTAAATGCTGAACAGCACGTTTTCGCTTTGAAGACTGTTTTTTTTTAGGCCACACAATTACTTCATCCATAATTTCATCGGAAGACTTTCGACGTATCGTTAGAGTGTTATAATTACATGCATTTTTTTGTTAGCGGTAGAAACTGCATCAGGTTCGATTACTTCAATAATAACAGGTGATGATTGGATAACTTCATCACTCGATTTTTTACAAAATTAACTAAGAATGTCTTTCCAATGACTTTTTGTATATAATTCTCTGCAAATTTCAAAGATTTAATCATTATTTATACAATTTGCATAAACAAATTAAGAGTTGCGCTATTTTTTAAAGAATAGGCTCAATTTGTTTCCAGAATTAATGAAGAATGTATTTCTAATCACTCTTTTTTATGATACTTCAAACATTTACACATTTACAGAGTTTGGCTGTTTTTCAAGGAATAGGCACAATTTGTTTACGGAGTTAACTAAGAATAACTTTCCAAGGACTCTTTTATATGTTGCTTTGTAAATTTCCAAGATTTATTAATTATTTACACAATTTTATAAACCAATTACGAATGTGGCTATTTTTCAATGAGTAGACTCAATTTTTTACAAAATTAACTAAGGATATCTTTCCGATGACTTTTGTCTAGAATGCTCTGCAAATTTCCCAGATTTATCAATTGTTTAAACAATTTTCATGAACAAATTAGAAGTTTGGCTATTTTTTTAAGAATAGGCTCAATTTGTTTTAGATATCAACAAAGAAGGTATTTTCAATATCTCTTTTTACGATACTTTGCACATTCAGAACAATTATTAATTATTTCCACAATTTTTATAAAGATATCCAGAGCTTGGCTATTTTCAACGAATAAGGTCAATTTTTTTATAGAATTGACCAAGAATATTTTTCCGTTTACTTTTTTCTATGAGGCTAAGAAAAGTCTTTTTCATTACTCTTTCATATATGTTGCTTATGTACATTTACAAGAATGATCAATTATTTAAACAATTTCCATAAACAAATTCAGATTTTGTCTATTTTTGACGAATTGGCTCAATTTGTTTACAGAACAAAAAAGAATGTATTTATAATGAGTCTTTCCTACTTTACTTTGCTAATTTACAATAATTATTTCAACAATCCTCATAAAGATATTCAAAGTTTGGATATTTTTCAATGAATAGGCACAATTCGTTTACGGAATCAATAAAGAATGTTTTTCAAACAACTCTTTCCTATGATACTTTGGAAATTTACAATAATTATTAATAGGGCCATCCACTATTTTTTTTTATTTTTGCATATTAAAATATATGCTCTAAAATCACTAATAATACCAGCATAGTGTGAGAAAAACTTTTTTCGAAATCATATTTGAAAAAGAAAAATATGGCCAAAACTGGAAAACGTATGCACCACTTGTGGTCATGGCATGACCAAAAGTAGCACGTGTATACTTTTGCTATACCAGTTGTGGCCATGGGCTTTTTCATTCATATTTTAGATTATTATCAGTAAATTCATGTTTTTCAACTTACTATTAAGTTTTTTAAGTAGTATATAATATAAATATTTAAAGAAGATTATGATTTTCAAAAAATCAACACGCGTCCACATATGTTTTAAATTATTTCTTGAAATATACTTTTAACGTCCTATAGAAAAGAGTTCACAGCTTTGCCAACATATCAAAGAACCCTATAAATATACTACATAATACTATAATAAGAACTAAATATTTAAGATTTACTTATAAATCTCAAAGTGGCCACAAACGGTACATCTACCCTATTTATAACAGATACATATAAAATAAAATAATATCTATACGTTTATTCATTTTCTCTAAAGACAAATATGAATTTTATTGATTATGAGTATTATAACTGATTTTTTAAATAAAGTATAATATAATATCGGTTGTTGTATTTATTCTGAGAAGGATACAAATTCTTTATTTTTGTCTACGCGCTATTTTGAAGTTATTTCAAAATAAATCAGACTTAAAAATCGACGGAAAAATGTTTATCAGAATTTTTTAGAACATCTAAACCTTCAAAAAGTAACAAATGTTGAATAAAGTCAGGGTATTGCTGTTGATCCATTCAATTCTCGTAGCCTTGCGATTAAAAACCTATTGTACTGTGCCTTTATTTTAAAACCCCGGCGAAACAGAGGTCATGGTAAAAAAACACGGTAGGGTGGCCCTTATTTTTCACTTTTCAAATTTCTCTGCTCTCACCCCCAATTTTGTTTGAATACCCAAAAAAAAATCTCCAAATTTGAGCAAAATCGGTTAATATTCAGGGGTACCGCAAAGACCATGAAGTTTCCCATTGATTTAACATGGGAAAAAGTCAGCTTTTTGTAAATCTAATATTTAAACGCGATAATATGTTACAAATAATTTCGTGTTTCTGCATGTTGTTCAGAATTCGTCAGAAAATAAGAATCAATCATAAATTTTGAGGTTTAATAATTTTAAGCCACTCTTATGGGTCCTCAAAGAAAACTCCATAAGTGACAAATTTGAATTTTACGTAATATTGCGGCTTATTGACCCTTTTTGAAAGTTTTTCAGAAATAAATAATCATTATTCGGTAAGTTAAGAATACTCAGTCATTTGTTAACTAATATTTAATTGTTTAAACAATTTTAATTTGTTTAAATATTTGTTTTTTTGCAGTTAACTCGCGAAATGAACGTATTTTCTAGACTTTATGAGTTATTAAATCAATAATAACAATAAAATAATTTGTTTAAATAATTTTACAATTATTTAAATTATACGTATTTATTCAGGCATATATTTTACCTTAACAAAAGCAGGAGGAACATTTTATATCACTAAATTTTCGACAAATTTTAATATTTTTAAGTACTTATTTGTTTATTATGAATATTCGTGGACGTTTAAAAAATTTAAATTTGTTTAAACATCTACGACTATTCATAATAAACAAAAGAGTACTCACAAATATTAAAATTTGTCGAAAAGTTAGTGAGATAAAATGTTTCTCCTGCTTTTTTTTTAGGTAAAATATATGCTTGAACAAATACGTATTATTTAAATAATTGTAGAATTATTCAAACAAATTATTTTATTGTTATTATTGAATAAATAAATCATAAAGTCTAGAAAATACGTTCATTTCGCGAGTTAACTAGAAAAAAACAAATATTTCAACAAATTAAAATTGTTTAGACAATTGAATATTAGTTAACAAATGACTGCGTATTCTTAACCCTTGTTTGGCACAGAGGGTCGTATACGACCCCGGTTTGCCAAATACGTTTGAAAATAAAAATTTGGAGTGAATTTTTTTTTTTGCATATATTTTGATTCTAAATTAAAAAATAAGGTTGGAACATCATATTTTGCAAAGTTATATATTTTTCTTAAATATATTATTCCCACTTTCATTTTCCGGAATAAATACCTTTTTTAAAAAAAATTTTTTACACTAACTTTTTTCTTGTACGAACACATTAGGAGAAGCATCAGTTAATTTTTTAGCTAATTTACCAAGGAAAACAGAAGTCAGGAATTTTTTTATGAAAATTGGCATTTTTAAACTTTATGCAATTTCAAACAATTTTTTTTGTTCATTTCAATTTAATATTCGTCTATATAACCGATATGATATTTTAAAATAAGTATTCAAAAAGGTATAAAAAAATTTTCAAGTAAAAATATTTAATACTTTATTATTTATAACAATTTTTTCACGCTGGGGTCGACGACGACCCCATGTGCCAAGTACGTTACTCCAGGGAGGTGTGCCAAACAAGGGTTAAATTACCGATTAATGATTATTTATTTCAAAAAACTTTTAAAAAGCGTCAATAAACCGCAATATTACGTAAAAATCAAAATTTTCATTTATGGGGTTTTCTTTGGGGACCCATAAGAGTGGCTTAAAATTATTCAACCTCAACATTTATGATTGATTCTTATTCTGTGACGAATTCTGAACTATATACTGAAACATGGAATTATTTGTAACATATTATCGCGTTTAAATATTAGATTTACAAAAAGCTGACTTTTTCAAATGTTTAAATCAATGGGAAACTTCATGGTCTTTGCGACACCCCTAAATATTAACCGATTTTGCTCAAATTTGGAGGAGATTTTTTTTAGGCATTCGAACAAAACTGGGGGGTGAGAGCAGAGAAATTCTAGAAAAAAAAATCCACCAAGTATAAATAAGAACCACCCTAATACACATGTTACCCTCGCTGCTAAAGTATCATTTAAGTTCTTCAGCATGAGTACATATACCATTTTGGTCCTTCCTGGGTTACCAAACCTTTTTCCAGATCAGCAAAATTAAAAAATTAAAACTTTCAGACATGAAAATTTTTTTAATTTAAGTATTAAATACCTAACTATAAAATCAAAGAATCGGAACTCTTCTGAATTTAAATTATTTCAAATTAAAGTTGAAGAATTTTAAATTTATAAATGTGTCAAACTTTGAATAATGTAAAATTAGAAGTCCGTAGCTACGGGTGCCAAAATGTTGGTACAAATAGCCGGATTATTTCTATAGAAGTAAAGCTGGAAAACGGCCAGATTTTTCGATATGTGTATACATTTCCAATTGATAATTAGAAGCCCTTTAATGTGCGGAGCATTTTATCTCAACTACTATTTGCTTTGGTGACTTATAACTACTCTTCTAACACCATAATTTGTTATGTTTTTAGTAGAAAAACCTTTCCAATCACCTTATATTTCACCCATTTAATATCACACAAAATGATTCAGTTTTTATTAAATTTTATTTGAAATTCTTTCCAGCTTGTAAAGTTTAATTTTCTATTATCAATTTTTTTATTGGTAGACGGATATTCTTTATTTTTAACATCTTCATTAAGTTGTGAGATGGAAATTTTAGTTTTAATTTTTGTTGTCTTGGGATGAAAGGTGGAAAGTTTCTAGTTCAAGTTTTGTTCTGAAGTTTTGAGTTTGCAATATTCAATTTATATTATTATCATGTTTAAATCTGTGCAAATTTAAATGCTTAATTTTAAAACAGTTTCATGTCCAGTGCCTCTGTAAACTTTTTGTAAGCTTGAGTTTAAAAGTTTCATTCTTCAAATCTATTAATTTTTATTTTATCAATCTAAAACGAGTAAATTTAAATTTATTTTCCTTAACTATTCTTCAGTTTGAAATTGGAAACCTGAGAAATTCAACAGTTTTAAATCAAATGCTTTCAGATTTGAAGAAATCTGGAAAAAGGTATTGAAAACTGTATACACTATCCAATAATCATAAGCATTGTTTCCCAAAAACATATGACCTTCAAAAATAAAGATAAAAAATAAATGAAACTTGTTCACATGATGGGGTTCTTTTTTATCTGGAAATGAAGTTTAGATTTTTTCTTTTGAATACCTTCATCTTAAAAAATTGATGTATTTATATTTGTTCATTAATATTATATTTTTCTCTAATTTATGACTCTCTTAATATCAACAAAAAATGATTATGTTAAATCGAAACTGTTGTGAGAACGAATTTTTTTAAATTCATATATCAAAATATTCATAATAATATCACGATTTAAAAAAAATGTATTAATATAATTTTTTCCTTCTTTCATTTTTTACTCTTCAAATTTGAATCAGCGACATTTGACTATTTATCAGTGAAAAGCTTTCTAATTCAATTCAGTGGTCCATTACTAACTATTTGAATCATTGAGATTGCGTTGTGAACCAGTGAAAATTCTTACTTTTTTCATATATGTTAATTCCTAAAAAGGACTTTAATTTCCTGATTATGAAGGAACTTAAAAATTTTTTAATGTAAAATTAAAAATTAGAAGCCCTTTAATGTATGGGGCTTTATTTCTCAACTACCATCTATTTTTGTCATTTATAGCTTATAATTTTCAATGTTTTTAGTAGAAAAACTTTTACAATCACTTTGAATTTCACCCATTTAATTTCATCATGAGAAATGATTCAATTTCGTACGGCTGACCGGAAAAATATATAGCATACGGGCGGCCCGCCGTACAAGTATCCACAGCCTTCTTATTGAGTTGAAAGGAAGACAATTTTGCCTTTCATTTCTTTCTGAATGGGAGAAGGGAGTTTTTTTATTTTTAAAATGTTGATGTCTAATGATGAAAGCAAACAAGTTTTTACTTCCAATCTTTTTCAGAATCGCAGGAGGAACATTTTATTATTCAATTAGAAGCGAGGAAATTTTAGTATTTAATTTGTTTCTGAATTGGAAGAGGGGAGTTTTCTTTTCAATTTATTTATAAATTCGAATAGGGACATTTTGTATTCTGAACACTTTTTTAATTCCTAATAATAATAATTTCTTAAGGGAATTAAAAATTAGACACTATTTAAAAAAAATCAAAGTTGTACAAATTTAATGTAGTAGCCTACAACATTGTGCAATTTGAAATTAGTAATCTCAAAAACTGAGCAAGCTCAAATATATAATAACCATAAAAATTTAATAATTGTAAAGAAACATTAAAAACTGTACAATCTAATTAATTTTTATCTGCTCAACAATACTAAAATAACAAAATTGTACATTTAGAAATTTGTAATTTCATGATTGAGCATTTATAAATTAAGAAAACCTAAAACCAATATTGTGAAGCTTTTGAAGTTGGAAATTGAAATTATAAAATTTTTTTAAATGAAACAAATTATTATCAGGTATCTATTATATTATATGAAGCATCAAGTAGCATTCAAAGTGATAAGACAGACTTTTTCACTAAAAGATGAGATTTTAGCATTTAAAAAAATCCAGTGTTAATTTCACGGCCTAAAATTGAAGAATTTCTAATTGGAAGATTTAAATATGAATGCATTAAAACTTGAAGCGTTAAAAATTAAACAATTCCAAACTTCGTTTAAACTTGAAGTATTCCTTAATTAGGATTTTGAAACTAAGTCATTAGAAAGAAGTCATTTTCAAATTTTGCATTACGCTTTTTAAAATTTACTCATTTTAACCTAAAGTGAAAAATTATTTGATAAATTGAAAATCAATGATAAAGCATTTCCATGCAAGAGGAACAATTTCCCGTTGAAGCTTTCATGTGAGCAGAATGAATTAATCGTCGGTTTTTATATATAATAATAATAATTCAACGATTAGACGAACTTACCTATCAGTACAGATCTCGAGGAAGAGGCGCGAAATACAATTATAATTATTGCAAGCAAGGAGCGAATTGATTTTTATTATAATTTTTATAAAACAATTTATAATCTTCTGAAATGTGATTTTATTTCTAAACTTGGATTTTGAATTGGATGGAAAATGAAGTTAATTTCTGTTTACTTTATATGTCGTTTAATTCTGCGTAGTTGGTGAATTCATTGAGATTCACTGGTGTCACAAATTTACTCCGCTTTTCTAGTCGTGGAACCCCCCCGTACACAAACGTATTTTAGTCTGACGTCACGGACACTGCGCTAGCATTATTAGGATCCACCCCTATCAGGTACAATCCTAGTATATGTGCTAAAGCTTAGAAAAAGATACCCGACCTATTCCGCACTCAATTTTTATTTCTAATCAAATAGATAAAAGTTAATTTAATAGTAAATTTTCTTCCTCTTTCGTACCATGATTGAATAATATTATAATTAAAATATTTAAAAATACCAATATTTAAACAAAAACAAAAAATGCTATAAGTTTGAAAACATTTTTGGTCAATGTATCAGTTTCAGAAATGGTTAAAACCTAGTGTATCATCAAAAATAGGATGTTCAAAACTAATTTTAAGCATTTAAAATAATTATATTTTTTTTTACTAATTGTATCGTTGGTGATCTGGTACTGGGCTCGGGCCATAAAATTAAAAAATAATGTTATTCGAAATATTGGTGTTAAATTAAAATTAAAATGTAAAAAATGTTATGTTTTCATATTTTATTAATCTTTATTACCATATTATATAACTTTACACTAGTTAGTAAACAATCTTAAATAATCCTTTCTTCTACTGTCTATTAAATCAACTATTTGTAAAACTTGTGTAATTAAATCTTCAATTCTTTGCTGTCGTCTTAAATCGTTCCTTTTCAGCTCGTCTCAAATAGGTGTATGGGAGACACCCTGCAGCAGATAATTATCCTACAATAGATGATCATTAGTTTAAAACACTTTTGCATGTAAAATATTTAATATAATGTAATTAATATTTTAGAAATGATACGTGGTAATATATTAAAATGGATTACTTTACTTATATTTGTGCTTATAGTTAATGAGTATCTACTTTAGGATCATTATCTACTGTAGGGTGGTCTCCCCTAGCTGTAATCGAAAAAAATCTTAATTGATTGAAAGTTGTTTTTTTTCAAAATTTAGCCATACTTACTTTTTATGGAAAATATTTGTCCAAAAGCTATTATTTATAATCATTTTATTCCAAAACTGAAAATTTCAATCCGAGAAAACTACTGTTTCCGCGTTTAACCAGTTGAACATTTGATCAATTCGAAAAATGTCTACGTTTCCCAGGCTAACATTTAACTTGTAGAAAAGTTTATTCGATGAAATTTTTAACCAAATAGTTTAATTTTCAAATTAAAAAGAGATACCTTTTTCAGCCAAAAAAAGAAGGAATTTAACAAAAAATAGTGATTATTTTACCCAAAGAGATAAATTTTCAACTAAAATTATAAATCTTCAACCAAAAAAATGAATTTTCAACAAATTAGTTAAACTTTTAATCGAATAATTAAATTTTCAAGTGAAAAAATAAATTTTCAACAAAAATGGAATAGTTATATTTTTAACCAGAAAGATTAATTGTCAACAAAAAAAAAAGGAATTTTCAACAAAATATTAAAATTTTTACTTAAAGAGATGAATTTTCAACTAAAATGATAAACCTTCAACCAATGAAATGAATTTTTAAAGAAAAATGTAATAGTTCATGTTTCAACAAAAACATTTTAATTTTAAATCCAGAGAAGTTGAATTTAACTATAAAAAATCGAGTTCTCAATAAAATAGTGGAATCCTCAAGCAAAAAAGAATAATTTTTAATCAAGCAGTTGAATTTTTAACCAAGAAATATCAAATTCCTACCAAAAGAGTTGAATTTTCAACAAAGAAAGATTTTCCAGTCAGGAAGGAAAAAAAACGCAAACCAAATTGTTGAATTTTCTACAAAATAGATGATTTTCCAACACGAAGATATGAATTTTCAATTAATAATTGAATTTTCTATTCAAAAAGACGAATTTTCAACAAAAAAGTTGATTTTTCAAACTAAAAAAATGACTTATCAATAAAGTTGTGAGCTTTTCAGCAAAATTATTAACTTTGCAACCAAGCAGTTGCATTTTTGACCGAAAAAGAAGAATTCTCAACGAAAAATGTTAAATTTGATGTATAAACCAAATGATCTTTTAATTTTAGATTTAGAATCAATCTTCAACCACGAAGTGATTGTTTTAACAAAGTAGTTCAACTTTTAATCAAACAGTTGAATTTTAAAATAAAAAATATAAATTTTCAACCAAAATTGGAATAGTTATATTTTTGACCACAAAGATTAATTTTCAACCAAAAAGAAGGAATTTTTAACAAAATAGTTAAATTTTTAACTAAAATGATTAATCTTCAACCAAAAAAAAGAAAAGAAATAAATTTTCAAGGAAAAATGTAATAGTAATTGATATTTGTCCCAAAAACATTTTAATTTTAAATAAAAAACAGTTAAATTCTAAAAAAAACGAATGTTCAATTCATTAGTGTAATCCTCAAACAAAAAAGATTAATTTTCAAGCAAACAGTTGCATTTTTAACCAAGAAATATCAAATTTCTACACAAAGAGTTTAATTTTCAACAAAGAAAGATTTTTCAGTCAAGAGGGAAACAAAATCTCAACCAAGTTGTTGAATTTGCTACAAAATAGTTGAATTTTCTACCAAAACGGATGACTTTTTAATCAAATTGTTAACTTTTCCTCGGAATAATTAAATTTGAAACCAAACAGTTGCATTTTTAACCAAAAAATATCAAATTTGCACCCAAAGAGATTTCGACCAGGAAATATTTTGTAGTAAAAAAAATATATCAACCAAATTCTTAAATTTTAAACAAAAACATTCCACATCATTTGGACCCTTGATCCGTATTAGGCTCTCTTACCCTATTGTAAAAGTAAAAAAACTTGAATCTTGATCTCGAGTACATAATTCTGAAATTTATTTATCTGATGCCCACAATTGTGAAATAGGGATGATTCACGTAACTGCGATTAAAGAGGTTAAGATTATTATCGAGCCTAGAGGAACGCACGTCTGACAAAAGGCGTCTCGATCTACTGCAGCGAAAGCTATGAGAATAAGTGGAAATGGACGGACACGGCCAGACTAGGAAACTGGCAAAGAACTTCTATAACTTCCTTTACAATTAATTAACTAAAGTTTGCATAATGGACTACTAGCCCAGTACCTGAAGCTCACATTCAGTATAATAAACTACAAAATATTTTCCATTTTATTCTTACTCAATAAAAATGTTATTTCAACATATTTTATTTTTCTGAGATACTCATCTTAGTCGAAAAAACTCAAAATGAATAAATAGAAATGAAAAGTTTCTTTGTGGCATTAAGGATAAATTTAAACAAAAATTTCGAAAAAATTTTCACTATTGGGCAAGTTGATTGAAAATTTTGAAATGTCTAATTTTTTTGATTCTGAATTTTTTTTATTTTTCCTTTGTAAAGTTTATGGAAGTAAATCACCTTAGACGGAAAAAAAGCAAGAAAAAATTTGTTTGTCGAAATAATTGGCGTAATAACATTGGCGTAATGCTCGAGGTGACCCCCATCCCCCTCTCAAAACGTTACGTATTTTTTGAACGGCCCCTAAGAAGCAAAATTGTTCGTCTCAAAAAGATGAACAAATTTAGTTGAAACCATTGTTTTGATAAGACACATTTTTTTGCTTTAATCGTGAAAAATGTTAGTGAATAAAAAAAATTCCATTTTGCGGTCAAACTATGCAAGATACAAAAGAAAATGAGAAGACAAAAATCGTTTATACAAAAAAGATCTACAAATTTATTGTTAATAATTTTTTGATAGAGCGCGTGATTTTTGCCTTAATTGTAAAAAATAACACTAGGAAACTAAAAAATTAAATTGTTTGGAAAAACGGCAAAGTGCAAAAAGAAATGAACAGACAAAATGTGTTCACCCAAAAAAGATTTACAAATAGAAAAGTGCGCGTTTCGGAAAATTTTAAGCGATCGCAAGGCACGAGATACTTTATGGGAATGTGTTCGTTCAAGCGAAGAAGCTTTCACAAAAAGAGAATTTACAATCACCAAATAACAATTGTCAATGGTTTGACCTTTGATTTTAACATGTTTATGCACAATTGTGGGGAAGTAAAAACATATAATCGAGCGCGAAGCTCGATAAATATAAACTAAGATTTCTAAGATTAAACTATTTTCAAGTTTCAAACACATTTTTTTCTATTTTTTACGGATTCTGAAACATGAGCCATTCTTACATAAGATCTATATAAATACCTTTGAACAGGATCCATGAAAAAGAGAACAAAATTTGTTTAAAAATTTCTGGACTTTTGTTAATCCACGTACTAAGTTAATCTACAAATTGTTAAGTTTTAAGTTCTGAATACTAATTTTAAAGACAAAAAAATTTCAACAGTTGAATTCAACTGAAAAAGAAAAATTTCTAAACAAAGTAGTTGAGTCTCCAACCAAAATTATGAATATTTAACAAACAAGCTTAATGTTCTACACAAATAGACGAATTTTCAACAAAATATATGAATTTTCTACCAAATAGTTGAATTTTCAACTTATAAAGGATAAATTTTCACCCAAAAATGAAAAGTTAAATTTTCAGATAAAGAAATTAATTTGTAACAAAAAAAAC
This sequence comes from Andricus curvator, assembly GCA_932195095.1. Classification (NCBI taxonomy): domain Eukaryota; kingdom Metazoa; phylum Arthropoda; class Insecta; order Hymenoptera; family Cynipidae; genus Andricus; species Andricus curvator. The sequence goes on along the minus strand of CAKNYM010048431.1, from coordinate 124,200 downwards.
TATTTTGCAACACAATTGATTGATTATTTAAAAGAATTTCAACCAAAAATGGAATAGTTAAATTTTCAATCAAAAACATTAATTTCTAAGCAAAAATGAAACAAATATTTAACAAAATAGTTCACATGTCAACCAAAGAGATGAATCTTTAAGAAAAATAAATAAGTTTTCAATGAGGTAGTTCAATTTTCAACCAAGTAATTGAATTTTTGGCTGAGAAAGGTGACACTTTAACAAAATAGTCGCATTTTAACAATTTAATTAAATTTTTAACCATACGAAATAATTTCTGAACCAAAAAGATAATGGTAAACTTTTCAACTAAAAAATATTAACTATTAACCAAGATTAGGTGAATTTTCTTATTGGATTCCATTATTTTAGTTCACATTTAAGCGAACAAAATTAGAAAAAGGGGCGGTTCCTGGAAAGCAGGGGAATAATAAAAATTCTTCAAAAAGGAGGCAAAGATAGGAATAGTAAAAAGAGTCTAAATTCTGAAATATAAGAGTGATTTTCAAATTTATTAAGTTATTATTTAATTGTACCACTGAAGGGCAACTTATCCATCGCAAAGTTCTTAAACTTTGTTTCAATATGTTATCAGGAAACGTACTAAAAAATGTTCTCAAATGAAAAAAAAGGCTAAAGAATTTAACTGAATGTATTCTTATACTAGTACCAAATAGTTTAAACTAATTATTCATTGTTCGATTATATAAAATTACATTTACATTTCATATTCAAAAATAGGAGGGTGGTCAGTTTAAGTGTCACACGAAATTTTGAGGGAGGGTTCACCGAAATGTCATAATTTGTCACAAGAGGGAGGGGTGACTCAAAAATTGCTCAAAATAGCGTTACGTAATATGTGAACGCTCCGAAAATTATATTTTTTTATTTTGATATGTATCTTATGAAAATTAAATTGAGACGTCAAAAAGTTAAATCGGTCAATTAGAATCACAGATATAGCATTAAAAGAAAAAGTTGCCCAAAAACTCAAAATGTCAGTAATCTCTTTATCTCTTCCAGTTTAATGTAAATCGCACATATGATAAAACATATATCAAAGGTCAGATACCTTGACATAAAAAAACGAAGGTTGTTGTTTTACTAAAAAGTAATCGCCCCTCTCGACTCCAGAGGCGAGATGAATGTAAATGTACCTGGATGTCTCGTTTTGCCCCTGCGCATCGCCCTCGCTTCTGCCCCTTTAAGTCCTGAGGGGTCGTTAGCAAGCACCGTGTCTCTGGTGAAAAATTCCGGGGAGATCAACCCTACCTCCAGCTGTTCAAGCTGTCAGCTTTATCCTCGAATTTAAGTGTCGCGATAAATTGTAAAAACAACCGAAGCCCGTGAAGCAGGAAAGCCGAAAAGCCCTAAATCCAAGGAGTCTTGTCGTGCATCAGGAACGATTGCCATCTGTTCTTATCTCGATATTTGACACAGTAAAAATATGAATATTGTAGAACTTTCCAGCTGATATTAGAAAGGCAGAATATTTTCAAAATTGGGTGGGTCCCGGGGGATAAGTGATAGCAGGCTCTAAGGGTTCTAACCACAGTAAACCTCGGGATATCAAACCGTTGGATATCATTTTGATTATCAACTTTAGATCAAAATGAACCGCTTTTACGGATCCAAAATTAATTTTCACACAACTTCGTTCATATCTAACGAGTAGCAGTTGTTAGACTTTTGATTGAAAGTCGTAAGTTAGTCATGATCGACATAATATTTCTAAAACAAGGAATGTTTTAGAACATTTCCGATTTTCCTACATTGGACTATAAATCTATATCACTCTGGAAATTTATTTATTTTTTCTAAAAGAGATGAATTTTTAAACCAAAGACAAACCAGTTGAATATAGAACTGATGAATCTCCAAGAGAAACAGTTAAATTTTCAGTTGAAAAACTGCATTTTCCGCCAAAAAAATCGAATTTTCAACAAAATAGTTCAATTTTCACTCAAAGTGATGCATTTTCAACTAAAATTATGAGTCCAGAAATTAATTTTCAAGAAAACAATTCAACTTTCAACTAGTTAGTTGAATTTTTAACATAAAATTTGAACCAAATAGTTGAATTTTTAAATAAACAAGATAAATTTTCAACCAAAAATGGATATAGTTGAATTTGAGTAGAGAATTTTTTCAACAAAAAAAAAGAAAAATTATCAACAAAATAGTTGAATTTTTAACTGAAAAACATAAATTTTGAACCAAAAATTGAGTAGTTGAATTTTCAGTTGAAAAAAAATTAATTTTAAAGCAGGAAAAAATCAATTTTTCGGAAGATTAGTTGAATTCTCAACCAAAAACAATTGCATTTTCAAGAAAAGAGTGAAATTTTTAATCAAATAATAAAAATTGTAGCCAACAATAGAATACTAGGCATTTTAAGCCAAAAAAATTAACTTCAAGCCAAAAGCAGTTGGATTCCTAAACAAAAATATAACATTTCTTCCAAAAGAGATGAATTTTCAACTAAAATAATGATTCTTCAAGCGGATTAGGTGAATTTTCAGTTGAGGAAATTTTTGTTCCATCCAATAGTGAATTTTTAACAAGGAGTTGAATTCTCGCTGTAAGAGATGCATTTTCAACTAAAGAATGATGAACCTTCAAAGGAAAAGAATTAATTTTCAATAAAAGAATTCAACTTTTGATAAGTAATTGAATTTTCAACCAAGAAGATTAATTTTCTACCAGAAAATATGAATTTCCAACAAAGTACATAAATTTGCAACCCAATAGTTGAATTTTCAGCTAAAACAGATATATTTTCAGCCAAAGGTGGAATAATTTAATTTTCAATAAATAATTTTCTTTTTTAACAAAAAATACCAATTTTCAACCAAATAGTTGAATTTTTAACTAAAAAATATAAATTCTTAACCAAAAATAGAATAGTTAAATTTACACTTGAAGAAATTAATTTTTATCAACAAAAAAAAAGAATTTCCGACAAAATAGTTCAATTTTGAACGAAAAAAAGGAATTTTCAACCGAAAAAAAATTAATTTTCCACCGAAAAAGACGAATAAGAAAATAGACGAATTTTCAACTAAAAAAGATCGATATACAGTCAGAAAAGGAATACTATTTAAAATGTTAGTTTAAAAAATTAATTTTCAACAACAACAGCAACAAAATTTGCAAAAAAACTGATGAAATTTTAACCAAAAATAATTACTTTCTAACAGAATTGTTGAATTGTCAACAAAATAATACAAATTTTAACCGAGGGGTTCACAACTCGACCGATGGAGTGTACGCTGACTTCAAGTGATTTCAGTGACTTCAGCGTCGGTGCACACCTGACTTCACGAGTTTTTAACCCCTCGATTTTTACCAAAAAAGGCGAATTCCCTAACAAAAATATAATAGTAGACTTTTAAACGTATCAAATGAATTTTCAACCAAGAAAAATGAATATTCAACTACTGAAATTAATTTTTTTTCTTCCTGAAAGTGTTTATAAACACTTTCAGAAAGAAACAGTATTGGTCGAAACCTAATGATTTTTTGTTTTAAAAAATTTAGGAAATTGCTTCGAAAGCCTTGTTTTGAAATTTTAAAGTACATGCAGACGGTCATAACTTGGATGAGGCATAAAAACTGACAATCGACAGTTGCAATACATGAAAATTCATGACAGGCAATCTTCTTGAGAATTGGCTCATTCTGATGCGCAATTTGCGGATTAAATAAAAAACCCACATCTTATCAAAGCGTTGGATATCAATTTGATCCAATCTCGGGATCAAATTGATCAACTCTCATTTACTGTGACAGAATTTAAACTACAAAGGTTCTAATTAAAGCTAAAATAACACAAGCTCAAAGAAGACTCGTTATTACAATTCCCCTCTTCGTAAACAACAATGTAATCAATTTTCCATAATGATCTTCTTATCTAAACCTATTCGTATAAAATGAAATCAATATTTACTCTGAGCAAAAAGAAGGTCAAATATCCTTATACTACAGATTGAAGAATAATAACTTCATTCATCCATAAAAACTAAAGGAAGAAACTTTTTCCCTGGAATAAGGGAAAATCTACTTTATTTTTCAACAACTTGAAAACTCTAACTGTTAAATCGATCATTTTCATAACCAATTAATTATTGACTGTCGCAAGCCAGCTTAATGTTCTATAAAGTGAACTGATTTATGAAATGGAGATTTTTTTCTGGTTACAGAGAAACCTGACAGATGGAGAAGATCTTCCCGAGGACGCTTTCTCATTGTTGTCGGTGCTCCTAGTTGGTTCGCTAAACTTTCTACATTTGATCGATCGCCCCTCGAAGTAGCCGGGCCTATGGAAACTTACCCTAGAAACTGATTATGATCCAAGCTCACTCACTCTATCTTGCCCCCTCGGGCTCTGAGAGGGACAAAAAAAGCTTTCTCCTCCAACACTTTCTCGCTCAATTTATAATCTTGATAGAATCTAGACACCGTCAACCGGGGCGAATCGCTACATACATTTTTACAAAAACATCAAAAGCTGCACGATTGTATTCACAGAAAAAATAGAGGATACGAAATGTTGCAGGTAATCGGTCAAGCAGGGTAAACGCGAGGTGGGTACTGACTGTTACCCTGCTTGAAAGATTACCTGCAACATTTTGTATGCCCCAGTTTTTTTCTGTATTTTTGAATTGATCTTGGGCTCAGTAGATCATATAAATGAATATATATTGATTTGTAAAAAAACTAATAGTGCAAAAAATGTCAACATCTCACATCGGTCAAAGGTTAGACTACCCAAACATTCATGTTATGTATTTCTTAAATAAGAAATTCAAAAATGAGGAAACTATGGGCGATTGAGAGGAATAAAATTATATTAAAAATATCTTCTTTTTTTTTGCTTTATTCGATACAAAGATATTTTCGTGAAAGTTTGTAGTGTCCTTTTCTTGAAAATTTGTAATCGCGAGATCTTGCATACATTATTATCGAGAAACTGATTGGTTACGACACTGCCTGAATATTACTGTTAGTAACGGTTTTCAGTTTGTTCTTTTGAATTTTCTGGACTTTTGTAAATCACAATTTCAAAATCAGGATTTTTAGTTCTGAAAATTCATTGCTAAAAGAGAACATTTAAAATGTTAATTATTATTCAATAATCAAGGCAATGATTCTTTTATTAACTTTTTCACCATGTGATTCTATTCATAACGACAATAAGATTTCTGGGAAATTTTTCAAGCTTATGAATAATACTTAACTGCACATCCCGAATTTCAGGATAACGAGACACTTCGTTAACTTTTATTTTAAAAGATTATTTTAAGTCTTGAAGATTTCAGAATATATCACAAAAGAATCTGAAATATTTGGAAATCTTTCAATTATTTAGAAGATATTTCGTAGTTTTGAAAGTTTTAAATGATTCGGAAATAATTTAAATCTTGATAGTACTTTATAACATTTAAAACAAAACATAGATTTTTGAAGATTTCGAAATAAATTTTTGAAGCTTTCCAATGATTTTGAAATAAGTTTTTAATTTTGCATAATTTTTTTTAACGGTAAATAAAATTCAAGCAATTCAAAAAGTATTTACAAGGTTGAAAAATTGTTAAGTATTAAAAATATTTATAAACTGAAAGATTTCCGGAAATTTATAAAATATTTTCAAATTTGTTCCAAACTTCTACAAGTCCTAAATATCTTTTGAATCGACTCGAATTTTTCCTAAAATTGTGTAAACTCCTTTAAAGTAAAGAACTTTCTTCAACAATGTTTACACGCTTTTTCAATATATCTGAAATTTTCAACAACAAAAATTGAGTTTTCTCGATAAACCTAGAAAAATGTATTTAAGTTCATGTCTTTGGTTGGCAATGTAACTATTTTGTTGAAAATTCGCCTTTTTGGTAGAAAATTAATGTTTTTTGTAGAAAATTTATCTATTCGGTTAAAAATTCATTTATTCAGATGAATGTTAAATTTTGATTGAAAATTTATATTTTCGGGTTAAAAAATTAAACTGTTTTGTAGAAAATTCGTCCGTTTTGGAAAGTTTTTTATCTTTTTTTGGTTAAAAGTTCAATTAGTTGGAAATTTGTCTTTTTTGTTTGATCATTTAACTATTTTGTTGAAAATGTGTCTTTTTGGATGAAAATGTAACATTTTTGTTAAAATTCGTCTTTTTTTGGAGAAAATTAAACATTCATAGTTGAAAATTCGTCTTGTTCGTTGAAAATAATCCGTGTTGGTTGAGGATTCAACTATTTTGTTGAAAATTTGTCTGTTTCAGATGAATTCGACTATTTATGATTGAAAGTTTTCTGAAAATTTGGTTAAAATATAAAAAATGTATTACATTTTCGGTCGAGAATTCATCCTTTACTGTTGAAAATTCAATTATTCGGTGAAAAATTAACTTTTTTTTTGAAATTTTAATTTGAAATATCTGCAATCTTAAACAATATTTCAGAATTTTCTCAAGAATCTTAAAAAATTATATTTGATTAACCTTAAAAACAAAATATTATCTTATAAAATAAAGAGTTATTCGAAATTTTTATTTGGGATTAAAAATTATTTTACATAACGCGAGTATGGTTTCCTTGTTATCTGGGCGTGATTTGGAGCAGCAAAGTAGGTCTTTGTTGGTGGTAGGGTACTTTACCGGTCTAGACCGGTAATGTGAATTTTATTGTGCGCGAGAAATGCGCGCGCATGCGCGTTCGTTACTTCGACCCATGCGCACCGTTCTGCACGGTTGTCCCTTTAAACTAACCTCGAACCTGAGAAAAAAAACTGAGCCAACTCGGAAACCATATTCTTATTACATAAAATATCGTATGTACCGAGGCAGCGAAGTCTTTTTACGGCCGAGCGTGAGTTTGTAAAAACGAGACGAAGCCGAGGCCTTGGTGCACAATATACTATTTCTGCTTAAATCAAAAAAATTCTTGCGCGCATAGCTCGCGATTGATAATGCTAGTTAATATTAATAATTAATAAACAAAGTTGAGTTGTCTCTAATTCTTGTTTATTTCTTATTAAGCTATCTATAAAATATCTTTTCTCGAGATCTCAGAAAACTCGCATGAGCAGATATTAAAAATCTGAGGCAATTTAGACCCTTTCTGCATCACGTCCAAGTCATAGTTTTGCGAAATACTGCAGCAATTCGCCCATGTTGACGGTACATTCATGGATACGTATATACATACATCCACAAAATATATAAACACATCCATACATATGTATATACACAAACAAACTAAGCTAGAATCTAGAAATTACTGAAAATTTTCTGCCCCGAAATATTGCGGTTGTCGCTATTGTTAGAAAAGTCTGCACTTCGAGGGGCGCTGAAAGATTTTCTCCGGCAGCGAGTCCATTTATTTTCTCCGGGCCTTCGACCCGAAACACTCGCAAACAGGTTTTCTGCTGTTCATCCTGATATTCCTGTCGGTTGCCGGGAACGTCTTGGTCTGCGTGGCGATATACACGGACCGAGGCCTCAGGAGGATTGGCAATTTGTTCCTGGCATCCCTCGCCATCGCCGACCTCTTCGTGGGATGCCTGGTGATGACCTTCGCTGGCGTCAACGACCTCCTCGGATACTGGATCTTCGGTCCACGTTTCTGCGACACCTGGGTCGCCTTCGACGTCATGTGCAGCACAGCCTCCATTCTTAATCTCTGCGCCATATCGCTTGATCGCTATATTCACATAAAGGATCCGCTGAGGTCAGTCGAAAAGAAATTCCGTATTTCTCATCACTTTTTCATTTTTATGCCAGGTCCTATAAAGATCCAAGGTATACCTCAGGAGGAAAGTGATACTAACATTCTCAGTACATAAGAAGATTTTTGCCTTTTAATTACAACTTTACGATGAGAGTAAAAAAATTAGTCAATGCAGGCGACATGTGCCTCCTAAAAGGGGTTTCGTAGATTGATCTCCCCCTCTGACTCCCCTCTCTCCACTCCTTTTCATCCTATCCTATCGTATCCGATCCTATTGTATTCAACCCGATCCTATCTTGTCGCCCACTCTCGTACTTTCCCTACTTCTCCTCCCTGGCTTACCCAGCCCACTCCACCCAGCTTCCCCAACCTACTTCCCCTCCCCTCTCCTTCTTTCAATCCAATCTCATACCTTGTCACATCTCCTCTACTTCCCCTCCTCTAGGTTCCCCACCCTACCCTCTCCCACGTCCCAACCCCTAATTCCCCTCTCCACACTTCCCTGCCCCCTACTTCCCCACCCCATCCCTACTTAAAACCCCCAGATTTATTTCCCTTCTCTTCCCTCACCACCCTCATCTCGTCCTCTACACCCCTCCCCGCTATTCCTCACCCCACTTCTCCTCCTGGGAAAAAAATACGACAGACGCACAGGGGGGCAAAAAAAGTTTCTATGTACGAATCGATTTTTAGCCTACACTATTCATTCGATTTGGACGTTTTTTTTAATGGAAGATATTACAATTTTAAAAGATTTATGTATTTGGATTTTTGATAAAAAAATGTTGCGTATTTTTTCTTTAACAGCAAAATTTACTTTTTTTTAACTTTTCAGAGGTACAATTTTTTTAGGATTATAGATTTATCAAATCAAGTCTTATATCTGTGCTCACACTGTCTAGAAATAATTTCCGGTAACTGAGCATTAGGGTGGTCTAGATTTATACCTGCAAAAATTCGAATTTCGATTTTGGTGATCGATCCCCCACCCCAATTTGTTTGATTCCAGGAAAAGAAATTCAATTTTTTTTAAATCGATCAACGTTAACCCGTGTTTCCGGGCTTTTAAAGTTAACATGGGGTTTTAAATGGGGAAAACGCGGCTTTCGAAGCAATGGAAAAAATATTTACTTCTTACAGTGGCGGATCCACGGGGGGGGGTACCCCCCCCCCTCAAATCGAAGAAAGATAGGTCGATAATAATATAGGTTTAGGAAAATGTTTCTAGAAAAAAAGTATCCTCGCAACCCCCCCCCCCCCCCCTTTCGATGAATGTTCAAGGAATAATTTATACTTCGTGAATCTTAATTTCAACCCCCTAATCCCCTTGTATTGTGCTCGGAAAATGCCGCAAAAAATGCAAAATAGCCGTTTTATGATCAAATTCATGCTAAGGACGATATTTTTTGGAACTTTTTCTACTTGGCTCTTTTTTATTCAATAAGCGACAAGTTTTAAAGTATTTTTAACTATTTTTTGAAGTGTTTACACAATTTTTTCCCCCTGCAAATCGTAAAAAGTTATTTTTTTCGGGATAAACTATACGGCGGATGAACTTCAAGAGTAATATTTATTGTTTAACATATTTGGTCATTATTTCAACAATTGTCATTTGTTTAAACATTTTTTTTCTTATAAATCTTGAAAAGTTATTACTTTCTGAAATTAATAACACATCTAATGAATGCTAAGAGTGATATTTCTTGTAAAGGCCGTTCACAATTATTTAAACAATTTTAATTTGTTCAATGAATATTTTCCTCTATAAATCTGAAAATGGCTATTTTTGGAATTAATGACGCCGTTTAGTGAATGTTAAGAGTGATAATCAATGTAGAAAAAAGTTTGCAATTATTTAAACAATTAATCACAGATTAATGTAAGAGATTCGGAAAAACTAGAAATTTCTCCATCTTTCCTACTAAAAAGAGCAAGTGATATTAATTGTTTAAATAATTGCGAACTGTCGTTCACAAAAAGTCTCACTCTTAATATTTACTAACTGCGTCACTAATTTCAGAAAATAATGTCTTATTTTTCAGGATTGGCAATGTTCAGCTCATTCAAATCCAGAGTTTTGGTATATAATGTGAGAGAAATCGTTAAAATAATCATTTGCAAATTGTTTAAACAGTTTTATAAAAACACTCACAGTTTGAATGTTTTTTAACGAATAGGATCAATATTTGTACACAGTCAACTAAGAATGTCTATCCGATGACTCTTTGCTATGCTTCTTTACAATTTTATAAGAATTAATAATTGTTAAACATATTTCATAAACAACAAAAGTACCATAGCAAAGAGTGATCTGAAAGATATTGTCGATTTCGTTAACAAAAATCGAACGTATTCGTTAAAAAGAACCAAATTCTGAATTTTTTTATGAATATTGTTTAAGTAATGAACAATTTTATCAATTTGTAAAGTAGCATAGCGAAAAGTAGTTGCAAAGACATTCTTAGCTGATTCCTTAAGAAATGAGCCTATTCATTGAAAAATATCCAAACTGTGAATTTGTATATCAAAATTATTCAAACAATTGCCGTACAGCATCTCTGTTTGATTGATCGTAATGAAATATCAATTGATTTCAAATTTTATACAAAAACTCTGGATTTTAGTGAACTAAACATCAGAGCAGAGTGAAAATGCACAAATTAATCCAATCATTTGAGCCAAAGGAAAAAAATTTTGACGTTGGCATCCGAAAAAAGTTTTTAAAAAAATTTTTTCAATTGGTTAATATCTTCTGTGCTCTCTTCTTTGATTTGAAGATTCAGATTTTTGAAAATTACAAACAAATGTCCTATTGGTTCAACATTTATGGTGAATTTTTTGTATGTACTGTTTTTGATGGTGAACAATAATAAAAAATCTCCTCGCTGATCAGGCACACTCTCATCGCGCGTGGCTCTCTTTGCTTGCAAGTTTGAGTGCGCGTCTGTCGAATCTCGAGCTTGGCGCTCGATAATGTATTTATCTTGCGCCACGCGCTCGGTCTTTTCAGTTTCCCACATTTTTACGCTGGCCATTTAGAATTAAAAGTTAAATCATTAATAACTGTAATTTGGTGATTGTGAATTCTCGTTCGTTAAAGCTCCTTCGGCCTTAAGGAACACATTCTCATTACGTGTCTCTGTTTGCTGATCCGTAGGAGATAATATTCATGTTCAAAAGACACCTGTCCTCAATAAACTTTGAAAACTACATAATAAAAAGACAATTCTTTAGTCTTGAAGTCTTATCAAAAATACTGTTACATTATACATAATTTAATTTGAAATTTTCTAACTACGATTGTATTAATTTTACGTTATTCGCTCAGCACTTTACCGGTTTAACTTTTAAACAATTCAAATAATTTCAAAGCTTAACCGTTAAAATACTTAACCTGTAGAAATGTTCATTCGGCTAAACTTTCCCCCTTTTATCGTTTTTCCATTTAAATTCGAACTGAATTAATAGAGCCTAACAATAACACCAAACTACTTTTTCTTGAGCTAATTCTTTTTGGGTGAATAGTCTACTGTTATATTTTTGGTTGAGAATTAATTTTTTTGATTATCAATATTATTATTTGGTTGAAAATTTAATTATTTTGGTAAAAATTCAACAATTTTATCAAAAAGTGATCATTCTTAGTTGAAATTTTGTTTCTTTTTTGACTAAAAAATCTTTCTTGGTTGAAAATTCCACTTTAATCTGTTTTGTTTGAGGATTCACTTATTTGGTTAAAAATTCATCGCCGAAAAACGAGTCGCGTAAGGACTAGATAACTGAGAATCGCCATCGGGAGGTCGCACTCATAAAGCCTTATCTACTGACGCGACATACTGCAAAGCATTCCATGCTGCTGCTAATCCAGTTTTTGATCAGGTTTTTTTATTTCTTAACAATAGCGTTTTATGTTTATTTATTAGTATAATCATTTTTTATTATTTATTCTCAGTACAATATACTTGCCAGTCGAATATATTTATTCCCGTTGTATTATTTCATTGACCTCTAGCCGAGCCTCTAGCCTGTTCCGGTTGTATGGAGTTTAGTGTTTATCTCGATATTGATTTATTATTCGCTTTCTCTTCAAAACTAATTTCGTTAAATGAAAGCATTTTATTTTGCAACTAAAATCTCATGAAATTCAAATATTGAATTTATTCAGAAGCTCAATTTTAAATATTTGATTGATTTAATGATTTATGGAATTCAAATAAAAATATCTCTTTTTATTACAGTCTCTCTTACGGGACAAAAGTTGACTATCTCACAGAATTTTTTGTTTAAATGAGGAAAACCAATTCGATGTCAAGGCATCATGAAATCAAAAAAATCTCCTTGACAATGAATGAGGAAAATTGACATTCTGCAGATATGACAAATTGTTCTTTTTTATCAAAACCGTTTCTTTATGGAAGCAATCTGAATTGATGCAGTATTAAGATAGTTTTGAAAATTTATTTATCGCGATTGTCTGAAGTTTGGCACCAATAGTTTTTCATTTTATATGTAGAAACAAAATTTTAATGGATCTAAACAACGGAATATGCATTTCACAAAGTGTGAAGCTATCTTCAAACAAAAATAGAATTCTTCATTTTAGTTAAATATGTTGTCAATTGTATCAGTAATCTTTTATATTTGTTATGCTTCCCATTTCTATAACTTTCTTTTAATTAAGATTTGCAGCTCTAAATAAATTCATATATTTTTACCAAGCGATTCGTAGCTTTCCACTATTTAATTAATAAATATTTCGACTAACCGAATTAGTCTCTACAAAGCTTGATGAATAATTACAATTCTCTATTTAAAATTAGGAAACTCTCAATTTTTTTTCTAGTACACAGACACCTGTTATCAGCAAACTTTGAAACCTGCATAACAAAAACATGATTCTTTATTCTTGAAATCTTATCAAAAATATTATGTTTCAAATAGTTAAACTCAAAATTGCCTGATTACGATTGTTTTAATTTTACATTATTCGCTTTGAAACCAGGTCAAAGTTGCTTATTTTTCCGAATTGAAATAAAATTGAGTAAGATTAATTTTAAACAATAATGTTTTTATTCAGGAATGTTACATAATTTTCCTCTTAACATTTTTCTTTAAGCAAATCCAATGATTTTTTCTGGATTAACACTGACAAATATGGATATTTCCCGTTACCGTATGTTCAAGAAAAAAATCCCAGTTTTTAATGTCCAGCTCCTAATTTTGTGCAGTATTTTTAGAAAAGCCAGCTAGGACGATGGCTGCGGAAAGGCTCGAACCCTCCCACATGAATTAGGTTAGGTTCATGTGGCATTCGTATCATAACACGTATGGGACTAGTAATTGGTCGCTCATGCATACGATGCTGAGGTAGGAGATCTGCTACCAAAATATTGACATAGTTGTATACTATAAAACAGCGATGTTCTTCAGGAAGTTCATCATTCATGAACCTGTCGCATACCTTGGACAACTGAAGTTAAACTATCGTGATTAGCCATCCCGATAAGAAGAGAAGAATTTAAAAAAATTCAGAACCTGAATTCCCATTAATACGTGAATTTTCCTTCATCGAAAGTTCCACCAACGAGTAGAAAAAAAGCAAAACCTATTCCTTTTAATCGACTTGGAAAAATTTAATGGAAGTGTATTGGGAGGAATTAAAAAATGGAGGAATGCAAAAGAAAGAATAGAAAGAAAGAGAATAATGTCACTTTGAAGACGCAAAAGCTAGTCTTTTTAATCCACACAGAAAAATTTAATGGAAGCGTATTGGAAGGAATTAAAGTGGAGAAATGTCAAAGAAAGAATAGAAAGGAATAGAATAATGTAACTTTTAAGGCGAAACTGTAAATTGAAATAAATGCATTTTTTTAAATAAATCAGTATTGTATTTGGGTAAATTATGTGGACATTTTTTTATTAATCTATCGAACAGAAATATATTTTGACTGATTTCATATGAAATCTGTGTTGGAACACGCACTACTGCTGTGCAAATTTGCATGGATTGCACAGCCACACAAAAAAAGTATACGGAGTCAAAAAAACGATCTATATAACATTGTAGTAATATTGGTCCAGCATAGTCGAAATCCAAATTTTTTTAATTTTCTGCTTACCATTTTTTTTGTTTGACTTTGAATTTTTGGTTTAGGTTAAATTTTTGCAACTTGACTGCTAAATATCTGAAATCGTTTTTAGGGTTTATGAGAGGAGAGGAGAGAAGAGATGTTTAGTGGCCAACTTGCAAAAATTTCCGCTAAACCATAAATTCAAAGTCAAATACAGAAAAAAGTGGTAAGCAGAAAACGGCATAGATAAAGGATGAAAAGTTAAGACAATATAAAATATTATTACTAAAATCACTCCACCGTTATGGTAGACAAAAAAATTGAAATTTCGAAACTTATATTCCACAAAAACCAATAGAAACTATGCAAGTGCAGATATTTTGTGGACAGATTAGAAGGAATTAAAATAATCGAAAATGAAGCATGTCAGAATGAAATTAAAAATAACCATGACAAAAAAATTGAAATTTCCAAACTTATGTTGCACACGGAGGAATAGAAACCATGTAAGCGCACACATTTTGTGGACGGATTAGAAAGAATTAAATTATTCGAAAATACAGCATGCAAGTATGGAATGAAAAATAACCATGAGAGGTGTGTCTACTGCTCGCATTAAGAGGAATTAACACAATGAAAAATATGTTCGCCTGCACGGAACACAACGCAAGTGGCAATTGTTAAGGAAATAGAAAAGAATTGATTTCGGAGATAAACCTATTCTTTCGTTGGGCACTTCTCCCGATGGAAAATTAGCACATTCAAAAAAATTAAATAATGCTCACTCTTTCGTTTATATCTAAAAATATTAATTTTTCTCTATTCTTCTCTTCTTACCGGGATTCTTAGAAAAACACACTCTCGTTCATTATTTCCATAAATTAAATCTAGAACCCAACCTGGAACCATTTGGCCACGGTGAATCAGAAGCCCATAATAAACTTCGCCGTTATTCTTTTGAATATAAACAATAGTTCAGATACCTTCAGAAAAATGCTGCTGTAAAAAAAGATATCTTTCTATTCAATTTCCAGGTTCTATTGCAGCTAATTTTGTACGAAAAAAATAGAGATTTGTGAAATTGTTATACATACTGTAAAAATAGCTGTTAGCAATTAAATAACAAACGGGGGGTTTTGAAAAATTATATGTTTTCGCTGAAAACAAATATACGAGATCGAAAAACTTAATTTAAAAAATAGGGTAGACAACTTCTAGAGGTAAATTAGCGTATAATTTTGCAAATTTGACGTGCTGATTACGAAAACGACCTTTAAAAGACACGTGATACACTTAAACGTTGTAGATCCATTATTATAATTATAATTAGGGAAAAATTATTACTTTCGTAATTTAAATATCTTTATCTGTGACAATTGTCTTATGCTCTGTCAGTCTCAAACGCCTTGAACAGATTTTTTTATGCTGATCCTCAAGAGATAATATTCATGTTCAACAGACGCGTCTTCTTATCAAGCAACTTCAAAGCCTACAGAGTACAGAGTAAAAATAGGATCGTAAATTCTTAAAATTCTACAAAAATATTGTTACATTATTTTTAAAACTCGAATTTGAAATTGTCTAATTATGATGGTAATCATTTTACATTATTCGCTTTGGAACGTGGAAAATGTGCGAAGTTTTTTTTTTTTTTTTATTTATCAAGCTTCAAATCTACAAAAAGATTTATTCGCTATATGTGCGAAGTTAATACTGTATAGTGAGCTTTAACTAAGGGCCATGCAAGTCAATGTTGTAATTCCTCAATATCATAAATTACGAGAAGCTTTTTTCAGAAGTTTATCCAAAGGTCCTCGAACAAATACATCCCTATCACTCTTTAGGGGATTATTAGTATAGTGATACCCTATGATAGCACTTAGCGAAAACATCAGTTTTCGGAATCTTTTTTTCGGGTATGTGGAACTTTTTTCAAGTTATTCTGGTATCACTTTTTAACCATATTTTATCATTTTTGATCCAGTTATAATTTTTTGAAGTATTAACAAAAGAGTCATTTCTTCAGATTTGGTTTAATAGAATACTTGTTTCATACAACATTTTTAATACTTTTTTGTTCATGCACCGTTGAATACAAGGATGTACTTAATGAATAATTCAGAGGCATTCAAAGCCTAAATTTTAAAGTGGGTGTTAAAAAATGAAATGTTTCCATATTTAAAAAAATGGTGATTCATTCATTCGAACAGAACTAATTTCATGACAAATACTTTTATGAAACGTTAAATGAGGGAGCGTTCATAAACTACGTTACGCGTTTTTTTTTTGTTTAAATAAATATGGCAATAGAATGTCCGTGAAGTTAAACACGATACAAGAAATATATGATAAAAAAAAGATTGTTCTGAAACATAATTATATATTGCTTCCTCATAGAAGGAGGTTTGTAATTGCCTGAATTTCCAAATCTACTTTTTTGACATATTTCGATATAATTCGAGTTTTTTCTTTTCACCATATCTCGGAAACTGAAAGAGCTATTCTCATGAAATTTAGATGAATAAAATTGTAGCTCTGACAGATATCCAGTTCTGATAGGATTTTGAGCTAAATCGGCCATCTAGAAATATTTTTTTTAGCTTAGAGATTTCAAAAGAAAAATTCTACCTTGTTATATGATGAAAACTTTTTTGATATTCTCGACATATACAGCAATACGATATCTATTGTATTTTTTCGCGTCCTTAAAACGCATCGATTGTCCTATTGTTGAACCTTCCATGACCCACCAATATCGATTTATAAAGTTTCAAAAAAATGTGTGTATTCTGTTTATATCATAAAAACTTTTTTCATATTAGGAATTCTACAATACTGTATCTGACATTTTTGTTCGCGTCTTCGAGACACGTCGAATACCCTATTGACGAACATTCTATGACCTCTTATGATCTAGCAATAACGATGTATAAATTTAAAAAATATATTGTTTATCTTGTTGATATGAGAAAAACTTTTTTAATATTGGGAATACAACAGTAATATATATGATATATTTGTTCGCGTCTTCGAGTCGCATGGATTGATCTATTCACGAACTTTCGATGACCATTCTTGATTAATCAATAGCTACTAAAAAAGTTTTTAAAATGTTACATTGTTTCCATGAGCTTTCAATTTGGAATATACACACTACCGTAAGTAAGAAAGTTGCTCATTGTAACAGAGCACATTAATTGATATTTTGGTGAACTCTCTGATTTTCTGAAAATAAGATTTTCGGTAAGACATGGAGACATAAGCTTAAAAAATATTGAAATTATCCTTTTTTTTTCTTTTTTCAGAAAAATCGTTTAATATATGATGAAGCAAAATGCTCATAAAGTGAGCACACATTGTGAATACATCCATATTACTTCGCAGCGGTATTGTGATTTGCTACCGGAAACTGTAGAAAAACCAAATTGGCAATAAGTTTTTCACAAACAGAATAACATTTTTTAATTTTCAAAATTCAAATATATTTAATCCTTCTATGTTGGCTAAAAGTGATACCTAAAAGATTTGAAAAAAAATCACGAGTTATACTGATAGGATATCACATCTTTTCCACATATACCAAAAACACATTTTTCATAACATATTTTTTCATCTCTGCCCTACCCCACATTCGGCTTTCCCTTGATAAAAATTGTGTTTTCTTTTCAAATCAATTTTTCTTTGACTGTGTTTTTTATATTTGCTGTTATTCTTATTATTACTATATTACATCACACTCACTTATGAAATAAAGAAAACCTATAAGCAGGTGAAGAGTAGAAAGACCATTCATTCTGGATGAAGACAATGATTGAGGTTTGAAATATTAACCAAATCTTAAATGATTTTGATGTCTAATAAATAAGAAAAAATTATTCTGGATTTCAAGCTTATTTTTATTCAAGGTGAATCATTTGAAACGCTCAGAGCAAAAGCGAACGAAAAATAAAACGTACGTAGAA
>CAKNYM010048431.1:61741-90244 GCA_932195095.1 Andricus curvator | reverse complement strand
TATATATATATATATATATATATATATATATATATATATATATATATCTACATTATACCCTGAAACCCCAGAGTTAAAACTGGCAATTAAAAATAATTCTCGAATATTTAAATTCCAAAAATATTATTAAGAAAAATTGGGGTGAAATTGTTTCCTCTCAATAAAAGTTAAAACAATTGTTAATTAAAATTCAATAAAGCGGGAAAGTTTTGAGTTATTGTTTCAGGTCAATTTTTAACCCTGCACCGATGGCTGCATTTTTGTCTCCAGATATGGTCGCTGGGTAACGAGAAAAAAAGCAATATTAGGCATCGCCATAGTTTGGCTTTTGGCAGCTCTCATATCTTTCGTACCTATCAGTTTGGGCCTCCATAGGCCAGATCAACCTCACGTTTTTCACGTTGGCGAAGAGGTAACGTAAAATCAATTAAAAGCTATCCACGTTTGAAAAATATTCAATACGAATGTCTACAGCTTAATTATAATATTGTATAATACGTATTTTTTAAAATTAATAATTACTTCTAGTAATTACACTGCCAGGCCTCGGACTCATTTGAGAAATTCAAAAAAGTGTAAATGGTAGCTTAAATTATGATAAATAGTAGCAAAATAGTATCATGCAATTTATTTATTTATTTATTTTTGAAATTTGGTATACAATATACATCTCTTATAAAATCGCCCTAATTTCTTTCAAATCTTTGAAAGTACCCTATAAGCTTCGAAATCTGTTAACATTCAGCTCAATTCTAAGCAAATAGTTTATTTAGAATTTATTTAGAAATTTATTTTAAAAAATAATTGATTTCAAAGTATACATACGTCGCGGCCATACCTGGGGTACCCGGGTACCCACATTAAAAATTCATCTTTGAGTCCATTATTAATTTCTTATCAAGTTATTTGATTCATGCACGTAAAATGTGTTGGATATTGAATAATAATAGAATTAATAATAATTTAATTGTTTAATCGTTAATTTTATTTTATTGTTCATTGTTTTGGTGTTCTGTGTGTTTTAAAGTGTTTTTTGCCTAAGGTACTCACTTTCGATATTGATTTATTAGAATAAACAACCTGAAAATTCCAGGAAAACTTGTCAATCATTTTAAATCCTTTGAAATCTTATAAGTTCTTCTGAAATCTTAAGACTCTCTTAAATATGGTGAAATCTCTGAAAACCCTAGAAATCCCTACAAGTCCCTTGAAATTTCCCTTATGCCCTAAAGTTCTCTAGAAATCCGTTGCAATCCCTTTAAATCTTTTAAATATCATTGATATACTGGATACAATTCAAAAATCCTTTGAAAATTTCTGAAATCGTACGAAATTCTTTGAAACCCATTAAAAACTTAGATATTTCGTTAAATTCTTTCGAATTTCTGAAAATACCCTAAAAGCTTTAAAATCCCTTGAAATCCTTTAAAAACCCTAAAATATTTTTATTTAAATCAGCTCGTTTTAATATTTATAATTTTAACGTAAACTATAAAATTAATTATAAATTTTGAGCTTCCAGCATTTTTATTTTAGCTATATAATATCTTTATTTTGACGATTTAAAAACGTGATTCATTAATATATCGTAGGTTCAGCTATACGTTTTTTCCGTGCGTGAGTCCGAGGCCTGCATTGCAAGTAATAAAAAATTCAATGATATTGAATTTTTATAAAATGGATAAGAATTTCAGACTCTTGAATATTTGGGAGATCCACAACTCGTCCTCATACCTATTTCAGGATGAGATCGTACGTACAGTAGGGTGGTCCAAAATGCATTGGATTTTTTGTCTCGAATTTCCATGCATATCGCTCCCAAATTTGTTCGAATAAAAAAATAATGATAATAAATGCATTAAAAAATTATATTTAGTGATTCCTCAGGCCCCACGAAGTTTAACACGTATTTTTGAGGAAAAAAAAAGACGTTTTTATCAATTTTATTCAGAATCGTCAATATTAGGTGAATCGAGTCGAGACTCAACATTTTTCTTCATAATTATCTGTGAAATACAAATAAATATTTATTTTTTAAATATCACCCCCATAAGTCTGTTTTATTGGGTGCCAAAGAAACTCGATAAGTGAAAAATTGGGGTTGCGAGTTTTTCGCGCTAATTATTAAAAAAAATTTTGCGGTTTTTGAATACAAATTGTTTCTAATACATAAAATACTACTTTTCACTTATAAATAGATGTTTACATACATTGTTTGAACAATTTATTATTGTTTATAAATATCTTCTTTTAGCGAAGTGTTATAAAGTCGCGCTTTTTCCGAATTTTTCAACTTATTTTCAACTTTTAAATCAGTCTGAGGTAATAATGAATTCAAATTAACAAATATAATTGTTTAAACATTTTATTATTCCTTTGAATAATATTCTCTTTGAATGATGCTAGAAAATTGCGATTTTTCCGAAATATCAATCTTTTTTACCACTTTTAACTTAGTGCGAGATAATATTTTATGCAATTTAACAAACCTAATTGTTTGAACAAATTATTATTGTTTATAACTATCTTCTCCTATAGTAATGCTAGATGGTTGCGGTTTTTTATGAAATTTTAAACTTTTTGTAAACTTTTCACTTAGTGAGGTAATAATCATTTTCTGTTAACAAAAGTAATTGATTAAACAATTGATTATTGTTAATAACTATCTTCTCTTAGATTATTGTTATAAAGTCGCGATTTTTTCCGAATTTTTCAACTTATTTTTAACTGTTTAATTAGATTGAGGTCATCCAAGTATTAATTAATTAAAAGATATTAATTTCAGTTAACTCAAATAATTGTTAACCTATTTATTATTATTTTTAATAATATTCTCTTGGAATAATGCTAGAATGCTGCGGTTTTTTTATGAAATATTTAACTTTTTGTCCACCTTTCATATATAGCGAGGTAATAAATAATGCAATTCAACAAACTTCATTGTTTAAACAATTTATTATTGTCGATAACTATCTTCTCTTAGATCATTGCTAGAAAGTCGAGATTTTTTTTATTTGCTTTGGCTTTTTAATTATGAGCAAATAATAAATAAAAATGAGAGAAAATCATTTTTTAAACCATATTTTTCTTTTTTGTGAATACATTTTTCTTTAATAAAACAGATATTTGAAATATTCTTCAAATTTTCCACGTGCATCATATTAGATCTAGATTTTCCTTGAAGTCATTATTGAGAACCTTTTTGTTTGAATTATTATTAATATTTATTATTTGTTCCTAACTAAAAAGTCAAAGAAAAGTTGAATATTTCAGAAAAAAACCTGAAACTTTCTAGTATTACTCTAAGAGAGAATAGTTATGAACAATAATATAATTTTTAAACAATTATGTTTGTTAACTTGCATCGATTATTATCTCACTAAGTAAAAAGTGGACAAAAAGTTTAAAAATTCAGAAAAAACTGCAACTATCTAGCATTGCTATAGGAGAAGATAGTTATAAACAATAATAATTTATTTCAACAATTATGTTTGCTAAATTTCATTAATTATTACCTTACTCAGAGTGGAAAGTGGACAAAAAGTGGAAAAATTGTAGAGAAAACCGCAATTATCACCTCCCTGTAATTGAAAAGTGAACTAAAAGCGAAAAATTTTCGAAAAAAATTCAACTTTCTAACATTGTTGTAAGAGAATATTATTATGAATAATAATAAATGGTTTACACAATTATTTCTGTTGAATTTAGTTGATTACTGTCTCGCTCTAATTGAAAGGTTAAAATTTAGGAAAAAGCAAGACTTTCTAACTCTATTCTAAGAGAAAAATACTATAATAAATAATAAATTGTGTAAACAATTTATTCAAACATCTGATTATCAATTATGTATTAGAAATAATTTGTAATTTTAAAAACCGCGAAAAATCATAATTAGCGCCCAAAACTGGCTTTTTTGGGAACCTATAAAACAGACTTATGGGGATGATATTTAAAAAGTGATTATTCTTTTGTATCTTATAGCGAGAAACGTTGAGTTTCAACTCGATTAACCTAATACTGACGATTCTGAATAAAATTTACATAAACGTCTTTTTTTCTTATGAGAAATATGTGGCTTGCGGAACCTCTAAATAGCACTTTTTTTAACGCATTTATTTTTGTGTGGATTCGAACAAATTTGGGAGCGATATGCATGAAAAATAAAAATGGGCCACCTAACGTTCAGCCCCCTGGTGACGACTGATAGTCCCCCACCACCAACGCACTTTTACCCCACTACTCTTTTTAATAATAATTTTGTTTTGAAGAGACCACCTTATGTACCAACGATAAATAATATCTTTGAACTCTTCAATCCAAAATATATACGCAAAAACTGAGTGGTTTGAAACACTTGTAGCATACATTCATGTCCATGTGATAGTGTAAGTTTTAACATTTTACATAAAGTAGTTTTTTCAACAAAAAAATGTTAAAATTGTACAAAATGACAGATTTTCCCGAGTAAGGAAAAGACTAGAGGGGTAACAGTGTGCTGGTGGTGGAAGTGCCTGTCCAACAATTAAATATCCAACTTTTGTTAATTGAATCGTTTGGATGTCGTTAGGATGCGTTTGGAAGCCAATTTTTTTTCGTTTGGACGGCAAAACTCAAAAAGATATTGAGTTTCTAAAATTGGAGTGCTAACTTCACGCTGCGGAACCAATTTTAATTTTGTTCACAAATTTTTTTTGCCAATCGTTAGGATGCGTTTGGAAGCTCACTTCTGACGTTTGGACGATGAAATTGTGTGAGTAATCGTACAAAAAATTCATTAGCACCATACTCGCAAGCGGCGCCTTCTCAAGTGGTAGTGACCTTCTGCGGTCAGCCGTGTCCTTAAATGTAATATGATGTCTCGCCGCGAAAACTGTGGTACCGAAACTTTCCAAACATTTTGAAAATTTTTGGATTATCTAAATTTCTGTATATTTTCAAAATTTCTAAGATGTTCAAAATTTCCAAAATGTTCAAAATTTCTGAATTTTACAAAATGTTCAATTTTCTCAAATTTCTAAAATTTGTGAAATTTTCTAAAATTTATGAAATTTTCTAAAATTTGCAAAATATTCAAAATTTTCAAAATCATTCAAATTTCTGAAATTAATTTCTAACTTTATTTAAATTTCTAAAGTTATCAAAGTTTCTAGAATGTTCCAAATTTTTTAAATGATGAAAATTTCTAAAATTCCTAAAATGTTCCAAATTTACAATATTACCAACATTTCTAAAATTATAGAATTGTTTCAAATTTTCAAAATTTCTAAACTTTTCAAAATTTCGAAATTTACCAAAATTTAGAAATTTCTGAAATTTCTAAATTTCCAAAATGTCTGAAATATCTAAAAATTTAAAAAATTATTAAAATTGGTAAAATTATCAACGGCCATACCACGCTGAAAAACCCAGTTCTCGTCAGATCACTGAAGTTAAGCAGCGTTGGACGCGGTTAGTACTTGGATGGGTGACCATTCAAGAATACTGACTGAGTGCTGTTGGCACATCGTGGGTGTGGTGAGCCCACACTTGTAGTTATTTATAACTACAAGAAAAACCTAGAAACACTACCCGAATCAAGTAGTGTCACGCCTACCCTGAAAGGGAAATGGTTTAATGGTATATATATATATCAAAATTTCGAAACTGTTGAAAATTTCTAAAATTATAAAAACTTCTCAAATTTTCAAAATTTATAAAATTAACAATATTTCTAAAATTTCTAAATTATCTGAAATTTCAAAAAAAAATTAAAGTTTTGAAATTATCAAAATTTATAAAATGTTCAAAATTTATAAAATTATCAAAATTTCTAAAATGTTCACAATTTAAAAAATTATCCAAATCTATCAAATGTTCAAAAAATTTTATTATTTATATTATTAAGATATATTTCACAAATTTTAGAACTTTCCAAAATTTCTTAAATTCATACAGAAATAGAAATAACGATTCTGAAATTCCTCCATATAAGCAGAAATCATGCCTGTGTTACAAGAAATGAATTTCGAAAATACAACTTAAAATTGGGCCAGGAGACGCAGTCGAAATTAGTTTTGTGATTATTTCGTATTAATGTGTTCAATGTCATTTTTTATTTCATATATGCACTTACAATCCCTTTTATATTTGCTTCTGCACATACATACTGTATTATATAATAACAATATAAAATTTGTAATAAAAACTAGTTCCACGGTGTCGCAATGATGTCAAAAATGTCATATTTTGATAATAACAAACAATTCCTTATAATACAATATTTTTGAGTACTAGCCATTTTCGATTTTTAAAAATTTTGTTTTGTTGGACCATCGTAATATACAGTAAATATATGGATATTAGGCTGATCAAAAAAAAAAACATTTTGTTGATTTTTTCAAGTATCGCCTCTTATTTTGTTTCATTCAGTGAAACAAAATTTCACTTATTTTTCTAAATTAAAAACATGTTTATAATTAGGGCACAGTCATTAAAGTATTCCAAGGCGTTAAAAATGCAGTATATATTTACATTTTTTTTATCCGAAATTTGGGTAAATTTCGAAATTTTGAAACTTTGAGATGATTGAGATGATTCCATATTTTAAGAGATGTTGACAATATTGTAAATTTGGAACATTTTAGAAATGTTAGAAATTTTGATAATTTAACAAAGGACCCCGCACAAAATACCAAGAAAAAAACGTTCAGTCGTTTAAGCTAAAACCGGCTGGAATGTATTCTTTAAGGTGTCCCGAATAAAAGTTCGGATGTGCACTAGGTCCAAAAAGTCAAGGTCAACTTACTTCTTTTTCAATGGAACCCATCTTTTACTTTTCATTTTTAAAAAACAACTTTTTTCAATAGAATGTAAGTAAGCTACCTTTTGATGACCTTATCTGTGACCTTGACCCGCATTCTGAGGTCTTTTGAAGGTCAACTTTTGTTCAAGGAATCCATTTTTTCACTTTTCATTCTTAAAAAACGCGACTAAAGGTTAAACAGTTATAAAAATAAAATAACATCCAAGTCATGATTTGCAAAACCTTATCTAGGTAAAGAATTTTGACTTTAAACTTCCATTTTTAATATATTCTTAACGATAATTAAAATGTTCATAATTAAAATATTTAAAATAACAATAAAAACCAAAAACAAAACATAAAAAGAAGAAAAAATAACAGAAAAGAACATAAAAAGAAGAAAAAAACACACAAAAAATAAAACAAAAAGAAAAAAAGGAGTCAAAAACCCGTCACCTCCATGTCGTTGACTCTGGGTAACGCTAAGAACGGATTACACTGAACATAATAAAATAAATCATACTACAGTAACAATGTAAACTTGAAACTATTTATCAAGTTTACAGTCAATACAATTTCAAGTTTATTTTATTTTCTTCAACTTTTATCTTATTTTTTATCGAAACATGACTTGGAAGTTATTTTCTTCACAAACCTTTTTAAACTTTTGGGATACTACTGGGAAAGATGAATCAATCTCCCCCTAAAAATGAACATCTAAAAGTTTAATTGTATTTTTTAAGAATGAAAAGTGAAAAAATGGATTGCTTGAAAAAAAGTTGACCTTCAAAAGACCTTCAGAATGCGGGTCAAGGTCACAGATAAGGTCATCAAAAGGTAGCTTACTTACATACTATTGAAAAAAGTTATTTTTTAAAAATGAAAATTAAAAAATGGGTTCCATTGAAAAAGAAATGAGTTGACCTTCAAATGTCCTTCAGAATACGGGTCAACAACACAGACAAGGCCATCACAAGGTACCTTACTCACATTCCTAGAACTTTTGTTCTGATCACTTAGTCTGAAATCACGATATTAAGTCAGTATAGCGCTCAGAAAGTTGAAAATCATATAATATAAAGATCGTCATTTTATAACCTTCAAGTGCCTGTAACTCGAAAACTAAGGATTTTTTGGACCTAGTGCACATACGAACTTTTATTCGGGACACCTTAAAGAATACATTCCAGCCGGTTTTAGCTCAAACGACTGAACGTTTTTTTTTTGGTATTTTGTGCGGGGTCCTTTGGAACATTCTAGAAATTTTGATAATTTTAGAAATTTAAATAACGTTAAAATTTTTAAGATTTTGAACATCAATTTCAGAAATTGGAATGATTTTGAAAATTTTGAATATTTTACAAATTTTACAAATTTTAGAAAATTTCATAAATTTTACAAATTTCAGAAAATTTCACAAATTTCAGAAAATTTCACAAATTTTAGAAAATTTGAGAAAATTGAACATTTTGTAAAATTCCGAAATTTTGATAATTTCAGAAATTTTGAAGATTTTAGAAATTTTGAACATCTTAGAAATTCTGAAAATTTTGAAAATATACGGAAATTTAGATAATCCAAACATTTTCAAAATTTTTGGAAAGTTTCGGTACCACAGTTTTTGCGGTGACAGATCATATTATATTTAAGGACACGGCTGACCAAAGAAGGTTACTACCACTTGAGAAGGCGCCGCTCGCGAGTATGGTGCTAATGACTTTTATTCGATAACTCACACAATTTCATCGTCCAAACGTCAAAAGTGAGCTTCCAAACGCATCCTAAAGACATCCAAACGATTGGTAACAAAATGTTTGAAAAAAATTAAAATTTGTTTCGCAGCGTGAAGTTAGCACTCCAATTTTGAAAACTCAATATCTTTTTGAGTTTTGCCGTCCAAACGAAACAAATTGGCTTCCAAACGCATCCTAATGACATCCAAACGATTCCATTAAACAAAAGTTGGATATTTAATTGTTGGTGTGCTAACTTCACGGACATCGATTTCGTCCTGAGTCGTGGACTGCCCGAAGATTTGATCAAAATGAAAAATAAAAGCATGACTAATGAGGAAATGCTTTTCAAATCGGATGCTATGAAACAGCTATCGATTTAAATTTGATGAGCAATTTCTCGAGCAAGTAATTTGATAACCTGCTGAGGAGATCAAACGTGTTTGAAATTAAAATTTGAAGTATAAAATATTTGAAAATGTTCTTTTCAGGAGTATGATACGTGTGCCCTAGACTTGACGCCCACTTACGCCGTGGTCTCATCCTGCATATCATTCTACTTTCCCTGCATGGTGATGATCGGCATCTATTGCAGGCTCTACTGCTATGCTCAAAAACACGTTAAAAGTATCAGGGCAGTGACAAAGTTACCGGACACCTCCCTAACGAAGAGCTTCCGTTCCAAGAGTACTCGACACAAGTCTCCAAAGCCTCAGACGAAAACGAAGCCAACGACTCCTTATCACGTATCCGATCACAAGGCAGCCATCACTGTCGGTGTTATCATGGGTGTCTTTCTGATATGCTGGGTACCCTTCTTCTGTGTTAATATCGTAGCAGCATTCTGCAAGACTTGCATACCAGATCGAGCTTTTCAGGTAATTTCATTTTCTCTTTCCTGCTTCTCGGCTTCAAATTCTTATCTCCTGAGCTGCTGCTTCTCATATCATATTTATAGGTAAAAATATGATAAAACGTGCATTCTTCTTTTGCTATATATGTTACCTTTAGATAAATTAGATACCTGGGGCATTCCATTTCATATGAGCGCACACTATCCAAAACAAATTTTTTTCGATTTTCTTCAAACTGCGGTTACTTTTTAAAAATAAACATCAAATATTTTGACTAAATCGAAAAAATTTTATTCAGTAATACTATTTAATTTTTATTACTCTTCTAATTTCAAGAGAAAACAATATTTTTTTTTAATGTGTGAGCCTCGGGACGCACGTCTTGAAAATTCCTTGAAAGTTTTAAATACCCTAAAATCTTTTAAATCCTTTGTAATCACTTCAAATTTTTGAAATCTATTAATAATTTCTTGAAATCTTTTAAATACCCTAAAATATATAAAATTATAAATCTTTTGAGGGGCCATCCATATACCACGTGGACAGTTTAGGGGGGAGGGGGTGGAAAAATTCCACGCTTGTCCTCGAGAGGAACCGGGCGGGGGGGGGGGGCTAGAATCCACATGGACACACATGAAAAACTAAGAATATTTTCACGATTTTTTGCTTGGACTTCAAACCTTGTTTAAGCTCACGTTCTCAAGTGAATCCGAATTTTCAGCCAATTCATCGCTCCTTTTGGCCTCCTTACTTTTGAAGACCAATATATATATATATACCATTAAACCATTTCCCTTTCAGGGTAGGCGTGACACTACCCGATTCGGGTAGTGTTTCTAGGTTTTTCTTGTAGTTATAAATAACTACAAGTGTGGGCTCACCACACCCACGATGTGCCAACAGCACTCATGTCAGTATTCTTGAATGGTCACCCATCCAAGTACTAACCGCGTCCAACGCTGCTTAACTTCAGTGATCTGACGAGAACTGAGTTTTTCAGCGTGGTATGGCCGTTGGCACATCCAATAATATCTATATTTTCATAAAATATGTCCACGTGGATAGAGTAGGGGGGGGGGGGGTCGTCAAAATTCCACGGCTATCCATGAGGGGGGAGGAGGGTCAAAAAGTGGTGAAAAATTGTTCACGTGGTATATGGATGGCCCCTGATATCTTTTAAAATCCCTTGAAACTTTTTAAAGATCTTGAAAATTCTTTGGAATTTGCAAAAATATCCTAAAACCTTTTAAATCCTTTAGAATCACTTCAAATTATTGACACTTATTAAAAATACCGTAAGATATTTTAAATCCTTCAAAATCTTTTGAAATTCCTTGAAATTTTTTTAATCTCTTGAAAGTGCCTTGAAATCTTTTAAAATACCCTAAACTATTGCAAATCACTTGACATCCCTTGACGTTTTTAAAGCTCTTAAAAATTTCTTGGAATTTTTAAAAATGCCCTAAGATCTTTCAGATTCTGTGGAAGCCCTTCGAATTATTAAAATCTATTATAAATAGCCTGGAATATTTTAACATGTCCTAAAATATTTCAAATCTTTAGAAATCCCTTAGCAATTTTTAAAGCTCTCGAAAATTCCTTGGAAGTTTTAAAAATGCCATAAAATCTTTCAAATTCTTGAGAGTCCTTTAAAATTATTTAAATCTATTAAAAATATATTGGAATCTTTTAAAATACCCTAAAATATTTCAAATCCTTTGAAATCCCTTGACATTCTTTGAAGTTCTTGAAAATTCCTTGGATTAATTTAATCTTTTAGGATAATTTAGGATATTAATTTAAATTTTTGCAAAAAATACCCTAAAATCTTACAATCTCTTTAGAATCCCTTCAAATTATTGAAATCAATTAAAAATTCCTTATAATATTTCAAAATACCCTAAAATATTTCAACATCTTTGATATCTTTTAAAACCCTTTGAAACTTTTTAAAGTTCTTGAAAATTACTTGGAATTTTTCAAATACCCTATAATCTGTAAAATTCTTTGAAATCTTTTAAAATTTTTGAAATCTAGTAAAAATACCCTAAGATATTTTAAATACCCTCAGATATTTCAAGTCTTTTGAAATGCCTTTACATTTATTAGAGCTCTTGAAAGTTCCGTAAAATTTTTTAAAATACCTTTAAATTCTTTGGAAACCCTTAAAATGATTAAAATATAATAAAAATTGTTTGGAATGTTTTAAAATACCATCAAATCTTAACAATTCTTTGGAATCCCTTAAAATTATTGAAATCAATTTAAAATTCCTTAAAATCTTTCAAAATACCCTAAAATATTTGGAAACCCTGATATCTTTTAAATCCTTTGAAACTTTTTAAAGTTCTTGAAAATTACTTTGAATTTTTCAAATACCCTATAATCTGTCAAATTCTTTGGAATCACTTAAAAGTATTGAAATCTATTAAAAGTGCCCTAAAATATTTTAAGTCCTTCAAAATGTCTTGAAAAAGCCTTGGAATCTTTTAAAATACCTTCAAATATTTTAAGTCTTTTGAAATCCCTTGACATTTATTAGAGCTCTTGAAAATTCCTTGAATTTTTTTTAAATACCCTATAATCTTTCAAATTCTTTGGAATCCCTTAAAATGATTGAAATCTATTAAAAATTGCTTGAAATCTTTTAAAATACCCTAAAATCTTAACCATTCTTTGGAATTCCTTAAAATTATTGAGATCAATTGAAAATTCCTTCGAAACTTTCAAAATACCCTAAAATACTTGAAAACTCTGATATCTTTTGAAATCCCTTGAAACTTTTTTAAGTTCTTGAAAATTACTTGGAATTTTTCGAATACCCTAAAATCATTAAAATCCTTGGGAATCACTTCAATTTATTGAAATATAGTCCAAATTCCTTGGAGTCTTTTAAAATGCCCTAAAATATTTAAAACACTTTAAAATCCTTTGAAATCCCATTAAATTACGGAAATCAATCAAACATTCCTTGAAATCTTTTAAAATAACCTGAAATATTTTAAACCCTTTCAAATGTTTTGAAATCCATTGAATTTTTTTTTTATTTCTTAAATATAAATAAATAATACCCTGAAATATGTCAAATCCCTTCAAATTATTGAAATACGTTAAAAATTTCAAATGAGTTAAAACAATGAGAAATAGGGGCATAATTTCTGAAGTGTACCCACCTCGAAAATGAAAGTTGTCCGATCGGGCTAAAAATTGGCCCAATTGTAGTCCTATTAGATAGTACTCCTCACACCAAAAATTAATTCATTTTGATAATTATTTATTATAGTGGAGGGGGTACAATTTTGTGTTTTTTAAGAAAAGCTTTACTTTCAAACGTTTGTAACTTTTGTCCTATTGCCTTAAACAAAATTTCATTTGAAATATTTTCGATAGAATTTTTCACACGCTTTCTGGTGGCAATAACGATTTTTGAAAAAAATCAAAATTTGACCCAAATTTTCGAAAATCAAAAATAAATTTAACTTTTTTCAAACTTGGGCACTTTTTTTTTTCTTCAAAATAGTTTTAAAAGAAAGCTGAGATTTTTTCCTATAAGACCTCCAATTTTTAGAGTGGCAAATTAATTTGTCTTTGAGCAATAGAACGATACATAAACAAGATGCCGTGATAGGGCCGGTGGCGCGCGATCTCCCCTAGTGCGCTCAGGCCGAGGATCTTTGTGCAACGCTTTAGTGCCAGTTTTTTAAGTTAAGTAATATTATATGCTGCTAGAATAACTGTTCTCTGCATTTTCAGGGTGAATTAACAAAGGCCTGCATTATTGTAAGTGTAAAATTAATTGGGAATATGCTTTAAAAATTAGAAGTGAGAATATACATCTTTTAAATTTACATTCTTCTTCAAAAACCTGAAGGAAAATTTATTGCCTGGGGAGTTTTTGATTTGCTTCGATTTTGCTGAGAATTACGCCTTCATAATCCAGAATGTAGCGCAATGATAATTTAGCTCATGACATGGTGGCTGTTCACGAGTATCAAAAGATAATAGTAGAATACTTGAAAACTCATTTCAGGCCAAGTAAAATCTACTATTTCACTGATGGTACAGGGCAAAATTTCAAAAAAAGGAGTAGCTTTGTTAATCTCCAAGCCCATGAAGAACATTTTGGTATCCAAGCTGAATGGCACTTCCATGGAACATCTCATGGTAAGGGTGCATGTGATGGTATAGGAGCGAATATAAAGAGACAAGCAGTACGTTCAAGCTTACAATGTTCTCCGAAACATCACATGCTCAATCTCCATGCTTTGTTTCAGTGGGCAAACAGTAACTGTAAGGAAACCGAAATTTTTTTCAGCAGCAAAGAAAATCACGCCTTAGCCACCGAGTGGCTGAAAACCAGATTTGACAAAGCTGTCATGATGCCAGATACATTACAGTACCACGCTTTCATTTCCACTCCAGACGGAAAACTTCAACTCAAGAAGTTTTCGTCCTCTGAGAAATACGACATCTTCTCGAATGGCAAAAAACAAAAACCGCAAAGAAGCCTGCAAAGAAAACAACTGTTGAGACTATCGCCAAAAAATCGAACAGAAAGACAGATAATATTACCATGTAATATTACTTAACTTAAAAAACTGGCACTAAAGCGTTGCACAACGATCCTCGGCGTGAGCGCACTAGGGAAAATCGCGCGCCACCCGCCCTATCACGGCATCTTGTTTACGTATCGTTCTATTACTCAAAGACAAATTAATTTGCCACTCTGAAAATTGGAGGTCTTATAGGAAAAAATCTCAGCTTTCGTTTAAAAATATTTTGAAGAAAAAAAAAAGTGCCCAAGTTTGAAAAAAAGTCAAATTTATTTTTGATTTTCAAAAATTTGGGTCAAATTTTGATTTTTTTTCAAAAATCGTTATTACTACCAGAAATTTTATGAAAAATTCTATCGAAAACATTTCAAGTGAAATTTTGTTTAAGGCAATAGGACAAAAGTTTGAAAGTACGGCTTTTCTCAAAAAACCCAAAAATTGTACCCCCTCCACTTTGATAAATAATTATCAAAATAAATTAAATTTTGGTGTGAGGAGTACTATCTAGTAGGACGAGAATTGGGCCAATTTTCAGCCTGATCAGACAACTTTCGTTTTCGAGGTGGGTACACTTCAGAAATTATGCCCCGTAGGTATAAATCTGAATTCAATAGTTGTTTACCCCTGGGTTAATTTATTAAAAGAAAAGTCACTAAAGTGATATTTTTATTTTAAAAAGTGACTATAGTGATTTTATCATGCAAAATTAACTAAAAAGTGAGTTGAGAAAAAAATTGACTAAAAGTGACTGTGTCACAGGCCAGATTATTATTGACAGTTACTTAAAGTCCTCCTTACAGAAATTCCCTAACTTTGCCATTTTTTTTTTCAAAATCCCTGACTTTTCCCTGATTGCCAGGTTTTCCCTGATCTGCCGCCACCCTGGAAACAGCCCAATTTTCGAAATATTTTTACTTGTAAAATAA
Source organism: Andricus curvator (assembly GCA_932195095.1). NCBI lineage: Eukaryota > Metazoa > Arthropoda > Insecta > Hymenoptera > Cynipidae > Andricus > Andricus curvator. The sequence continues at coordinate 75,397 of CAKNYM010048431.1, read as the reverse complement.
AAAAATGAGTGAAGTGCTTTAAAATATTTAATAATAATAATACTATTCATCAGGTTCTCACCTGGCTCGGCTACAGCAACTCGGCCTTCAACCCGATTATCTACAGCATCTTCAACACCGAGTTCAGAGAAGCATTCAAGCGAATTCTCACGAAAGGTGCCCGGGCTCGAGGAAATCAGCCCTCAACCAGCGAAGTTGGCGAATTTCGCTCTGTAGTTGTTCAAAAACGCAACGGATCCATTGTCGAGTGCAATATTAGCCCTAGGTCAAGTGCTGATAGCTGCCAAGTTGGACCCATAGCACAAAGGCATCGGGACACCATCGTTAGCGCTATTTAAGTAATTAAATTAAAAATATCTACTTCATCAAAGCAGCATGTCGTCATCATGATCAAGACAATCACAAGAGACTTTTTCAAAACATATCCAAAGTGTTTATCACACACGATCAACTGTTTCCAGTTTCTCTCGCAAATTTCGAAAAGGAAAAAACAAAACAGAAATATTCTAGAGAGAAACCAGAAATATGCGGGAAAGAAAACGCTCGAGCTAAAACAATGTAAGAAATTAATTTAGAGATCTATAAGCACAGCAGAAAAAAACGTATCAGGATTTACGAAAGATCTATCTAGTGCTTCACGTTTGAACGGTTAAAAGTTTTAAAAAATCCCAATAATTTCGACGTTTCACCGCTTAGACTTTTAACCTGCAGGAAAGTTCATTACCAAAAGACATAACATGAAACCATTTGAATCAGGGCTTAAAATGTTCTAAATTTCGGACTAAACAACTTTTGTATGTCATCCCCGCCCCCCACTTACAAGAAGAAGCCAAGAAAAAAAATTTCAACTATATCCATAACAGGCCAAAATGTTCTAAAAACGGGGGAAATAAGGAGCTCCTACATGAAAATAGAGGAATAAATTCTTCTAAATCAAATTAATGTGGGTACTATATTAAATTCAATTTGAAGCGCTTTAAATTTCTAGCATTTCTAGTAAAAATATTGCGCTTACAATAAAATACAAGAATTTTTTACGAAATAGTTCAAATTTCAACTAAAAAGATGAGTTTTTAACCAAGCAGATTAATTTTTCACGAAGAAAGTAAAATTTTCCACAAAATACATGAATTTTCAACTAAAAAAGAATATTTTTTAACCAAAAATCGAATAGTTAAATTTTCAATTAAAATAATTAAATTTCAAGAGAAAAAGGAACAAATTTTCAACAAAATATTAAAATTCTCAACCAAGACCGATTAATTTTAATCGAGCAGTTTAATGTTTGACCAAAAAAAAGATTAAATTTCAACGAAGAGAGATGAATTTTCAAACCAAACAGATCAATTTTCAACTAAAAAATATAAATTTTAAAAGAAAATTGGTATAGTGAAATTTTCAGTTGAAGAGTTAATTTAAAAAAAAAACTAATTTGTAAGAAAATATTTACATTTTCAACCAAAAAGATAAGGCTTCAACCAAAAACATTAATTTGTAACAAATTAGTTTAACTTTTGACCAAGTTGTTGAATTTTAAACCAAAGGAAATCATGTTTCAACTAAGATGGTGAGTCTTAATACCAAAAAAAATTAACAATGTGGTTCAACTTTAAACTAAGTAGTACTATTTGAATTTTCAACTAAAAGAGATGTATTTTCAATAAAAAATGGAATATTTACATTTTCAAATAAAAAGATTAATTTGCAACCAAAGAATAGGAGGAATTTTCAACCCAATAGTTAAATCTTCAACAAAAGAGATGAACTTTCCACTAAAATGATGAATCTTCAACCAAAAAAAAAATAATTTTTGAGAAAGTTGAACATCTTCAAACCAAGTAGTTGAATTTTCAACTAATAGAGATACATTTTCAACAAAAATGAAACAGTTAAATTCTCAAATAAACAAATAGATTTTCAGCCAAAAAATAGAAGAAATTTTCAATCCAATAGTTAAATCATCAACAAAAGAGATGAACTTTCAAGTACAATGATGAATCTTCAACAACAAAAAAATCCATTTAGTTATAAATTTAACCAAATAGTTGAATTTTCAACTAAAAGAAATAAAATCTCAACTAAAATGATGAATCTTAAAAAAAAATATTTTTTTAGAAAGTTGTTCAACTTTAAACCAAGTAGTTGAATTTTCAAAAACAACAAAATTTTTCAACAAAAATGGAAGAGTTACATTTTTAAACAAACAGATTGATTTTAAACCATAAAATAGAAGGAATTTTCAACTGAAATGATGAATCTTCAACCAAAAAAATCCTTTTTTTAACAAAGTAGTTAAAAATTCATTTACAATTAAAAGAGAAAATTTGAACCCAAAATGGAATAGTTTCAATTTCAACCAAAAAGATTAATTTTCGATAAAAAAATAGAAGGAATTTTCAACACAAGTAGTTGAATTTTCGACTAAAAAAAAAGAACAATTTTGAACCAAAAATGAAATAGTTAAAGTTGCTGCCAAAAGAGATCAATTTTTACATAAAATGATGAATCTCCAACCAAAAAATTTAATGTTAACAAAATAGTTCAACTTTAAACCAAGCAGCTGAGATTTCAACTGAAAAAGATAAATTTTTCACATAAAACGGAACAGTTACATTTTCAACCAAAAAGATTAATTTGCAACCAAAAAATAGAAGTAATTTTCAACACAATAGTTAAATTTTCAACAAAAATTAATTGTTCAACAAAATGAATCTTCAATAAAAAAAATCCATTTTTAACAAAGCAGTGAAAAATTCAACCAAGTAGTTGAATTTTCAATTAAAAGAAAGAAATTTTGATCCAAAAATGGAATAGTTAAATTTTCAACCAAAAAAATATTAATTTTCAAAGAAACGTGTAATAGTTACTATTTCTACAAAAATGAAAATAATTTGAAATCAGGAACAGTTGAATTCTACCAAAAAAGACCAATTTTCAACCAAACAGTTGAATCGTCAACCAAGAAACATTTGTCTGTTAAGAAAGAAAATTTCAAACAACTTCTTGAATTTTCAACAAAAAAGTTAATTTTCAACCTGAAAAGATGAATTTCTAATAAAAGACTTGAATTCTAAACCAAATAATAAAATGTTTGACCAAAAAAGATTAATGTTTAACCAAAATAATAATAGTAAATTATTCAACCAGAAAGAAGTAGCTCAACCCAAAATAGTTTGATTTTCTTGTTGTGCTCTATTAATTCAGTTCAGGGAAAGACTTTGAAGCCTGTGATTAATAAATATACTTTTTAATAATTTATAAGCTAAAGTATAATAGATTAAATAAACAATTCAGTTCATTTTTAGTGTTAGTTTTCCACTGCACTTTTTGATTTCCTACTAAATAATTTTAAATCCAGACTACATAAAATATGTTTGTCGGACTACGCAAAATTGTAGGCCATAAACTGAAGTTAGCTAAAAAAAAAAGAAACGTAGAAATTATTCGAATTGTTTAAACTTTTAACCGGTCAAGCGCGGAGCATTAGATCTACTATCAAACCAAAGATATTTTAAGCCTTGTCCAGTCGTTAAATTAATTTTTAATTTTGTATAATCTACAAGTAAATCCTGAAGTGATTTTTACTCTCTGCCTAAATCTATCAACGGGAATACAGGGTGAGGCAAGCAAAAAAGGCGTATTTTGCTGTTGCTACGAATAACCCTCTTCAATACAAAATATGTGATTATGTTCACCCTTGTTAAGAAAACGCCCTTAAATGTTCTTCCTACATTTTCTAGTGAAATTACTTTATTCAAAAGTTGTAGAGACAAAAAGTATTCTGGTAATGTTCGCTTGCATCCCCCTGTACATAAAACATCGAATTTTCAAAATGCCTATGCAAATACTCAACGGGTATTTTTTTTATCTCGGAAAAATTATTTAAAGACATAAATTTAATGGATAATTGAATTTTAACATTGAATCATCCATAATTGAATAACCACTATTTAAAAGTAGTCACGTTTCAAACTCTTCAATTAAAAAAAAATAATTAATTATATGTGCTTAAAATTTTTAAGTTATTAATTCCAATCCTAAATTTTAGTCGAAATTGAGCAAATCAAAACAGGGTGGTCGTTTTAATGGAGGAAAAAATACCTGGTCTTTCCCCGGTTTGCAAATCACGGTCATTGAAATTAAAACATTCAACCTCTTAAGACTCAAACTTGTTCAATTTGAAGTAATTAAAACTGAAATGCAAATTAAAGCACTCAAAGTGTTACTCTTTTGAGTTTTGAACTTTGAAAATTGAAGCTTCACAAATTTTTAATTCAAACACAAAAATCCACGCTATCATTTTCAATGCTATAAACTGAAGAATGAATTGATAAATAGATTTGTAAATGTTCCAAATTATATCATTCTAGGCAATTTCAAGTTAGAAACATTAAAAAATTGAGCGATTTTAAATTTTGTTTAAAACTAAACATTTTTTAAATTAGAAGTTAATTTTTTTTCTTGTAAGTCGTTTTAAATTAATAATGTTCAATTGTTCTTTATACATTGCAATTCAAACATTTTACTCACAAATTAACATTTTTCAAATAGAATAATTAATATTGTAACGTACAAAGTTTAAATTTAGCACATTGAAATTTTAACAATTCAAGGCTATTTCAGATAATTCAGTTTCTAATTGTTTAGTTTCGAATATTTAATTTATAATTTCCCATTTTAAATAAGCAGCCAAATATTGAGAAATATTAAAAAATGGTTCTTTTTTTTAAGTACAAAATTTTTTATTGAATGGATTAAAAGTGGAATATTTTAGACTGAAACAATATTTGAATTGGATTTGAAATTGAAGAACAGCGATTAATGCTGAATCTATCAGGGATGACATAATTTTACCGAAAAAGCAAAGTCAGAAAATGATTATTAACGAAATTGAAATATTCCGAACCTGAAAGTTAACGAAGCTAGAAAAATGTTGAAATTTAAAATTCCCGAAATTATAAAATTAACGTAATACTTTAAAATACGAAATTTCAAATTCCCGAAAATTTCATAAGCTGTTTTCAATTTCAAAGCAGATTTTTTTTTGAAATTTGGAATTTCGGGAATTTAAAATTGGCTGTGATTTATTAAATACAAGAATTTACATATTTCAGGAATTTGAAAATACGGATTTTAAAATTTCGGTAATTATACAATTTCCGGAATTTAATGATTTCGGTAATTTAAAGTTTCTGAAGTTTTCTAGTTTCGGTAACTTTCGGAATATTTAAACTTCGTTAATAAACATTATTGGTAGTTTTATTTTTTGTTTAGTAATTTGAAATGATTTAAATTTTCTTTTTTCGGAAATTGTCTATTTTAGTCATTATATTTTCGGTATTATTGTTCAGCATTTGGATTTTTTTTGTGAAATCATACCATCCCATCTATTATTTTTAAATTCATTTAAAACTTGAAAATAGTTTATCAAGTTTCAATCGAACATTCACACTTGTTTAACTAATAAGTTTTTCGAATTGGAACTGTTCAATTTTTAAAGTTAAATTCTGTAAAATGTTTAATTTTGAACAGATTCAGAATCGTCTTGTAAAATCAATTATTGCTCAATGTTAAATATTCCAACAAGAGTTCAATTTAAAAATCATTAATTTACATTTACAGTTGATCAACTTGAAACATTTTTTTCAAAAATGTTCTATTTCGAACGTTTTTAATCTTTAACTGTTTTAGTCTTCACAAGTGCATTTTTAAATCCTTTAAATTTAAAATATGCATTTAAAAATGCAGACTTAAACGGAAAATTTTTAAAGTAAAAGGTTTTAGAATTACTCATTGTAAATCGAATGATTTCATAATTGAAAAAGTTAAAAACTGAATTTAAAACAAAGTTGAAATCGCACTTATTTAAACATGCATTATATCATGTGATATGAATTTTGTGATATTTCAAGGGATTGGATAAATATCTCTTCCAGAAGCAAGCACCCTGTTAATAAATTTATTTAATTAACACTCTAATTGTAGCTATTTAGAATGAATTGATTTTAAGACGTGGGTATTTGCAGAGGCGTGAGGTTCGACGCAATACCGAGAATTATCAGAATTATCACCATTCTTACAGTAATATCTGTTGATTCGATATTTACTAGCGATATAAAAAATCGCAGGCTGTGTTCTGTGAGAATTCATTTCCATCTTGTAAAATGTAAATAATCATTTATTTATTTTTCTATTTAACGGGAAACGGCGGTAAGGCTCGCGAAGAGCGGCGATTAAAAATAGTTCCAATTGGCGATGAAAAAGCTACAAGTTGTTAAAAAAGAGAAAAAAAAGAAAAAAGGAAAAAGTTACGACTCCCGTTGAATCTAACTCGATCTTGTAAATCACATATCCGAACGAGAGGAATTCGAGAACTCATTACGAGTGTTTTCGATAAATTAGCGTTAAATAACGTATACGACTCGCCGACGAAAAGTTTAATTTTTTTCAAGGGTCTTTTGCAGTGATGGGTAAGTTACTGTTTAAAAGGAACTAGTTACAGTTTCCGTTACACCACGAAAAAGTAACTAGTTATCGTTATCGTTACCGTTTAAAAATGTATCTTTTTCTCAGTTACTACTGTTCTTTTTTTTACTATTTTCAATCAGTGACTGAGTTTTTGTTATGGACTACTTTTACTGATAATTTAGCAAGTTTAGTTGATTCACCAGTAAATAGAAACCGATTCATAGCTAGAATTAAGTCAGTTATTGTAAATAGTAAAAATTGTAGCTGTTTCAAATTTAGTGAGTATCTGTATATTTTTAGTCACTTGTTAAAATGAAAATATCACTTTAGTCATTTTATTAAATAAATTAAAACAGAGAACCCAAGGATTCCTGAATTTTATTATTTTTTTTTTTAATTCCTTTGAATTTTTTCAAGATTGCCTTGAATTTTTTGAAATTCCCTTGAATTTCATTGAATTCAGTGGATCTTTTTTGTATTTTCAATTTCTTTAATTGACCCTGAAGGCTTTTAATTTACCTTGAATTGTTAACGATTTTTTCAGGTTCTGATTCACTTATTCTATTCACTCTCATTCATCTGAACTCAATGGAATTTTGTTGAAGTTTACAAATTTTGTTCTATTCACTTGAATTATGTATTATTTATCTTGATTTCCTATGGATTTTATCGAATTCTCTTAAATTCTCTTAAATTCATCTAAATTCACTCCAGTTTTTCTGAAATCAATGGAATATTTGTTGTTTTTTTTCACACTGAATTCTTATTAATTTACCCTGCATTTTTTTGATTCACTTGAATTCTTTTAAATTAACTCAATTCTACTCAATTCAATAGGTTTTTTTTAACTCGCCCTGAAGTCTTTTCAACTCACCTTGAATTCGTAGGCATTTCATCAAATTCTTTTCAATTCCCTTGAATTTATCTCAATTCATTCCACATTACATTGATGCAATTAATTTTAAAAATATTTTTGAACTATTTTCAATTCACTTGAGTTTATTTTTAAATCAACTAGAATTTTAAAGAATTTTAATGAATTCTGTTCATTGATCTCAAATTTCTCTAAATTTACAATTCTATTATATTTTTTTGTTTATTTTGAATTTTTCAATTCACTTAAATTCGTTTTAATTTGCCCTGAATTCTGTTCACTCCTATTTTAATCACTTCGATAGTAATTTGTTGAGTTTTAAAATTTTGTTGAAATATATTCTTGCAAATTCTTATGAATATCATCAAAGTCTTTTGAATTGATCTAAGTTCATTCTAAATTCCCTTAGATTTCTCTAAATTCCCTCAAATTGTATTTATTCTTTAATTTTGTTCAATTTTGCCCTGAATTCTGTCCACTCCTATTTTACTCAATTCGATAGACATTTTTTTATTTTTAAAATTTTTGTTCAATTATATTCTTTCAAATTCTTATGAATTTCATCAAGGTATTTTGAATTCACTTGAATTCTTCTAAATTTACTCCAGCTTTACTCTCGTCAGTGGAATTTTTTTGATTTTTGGAATTTTTTTCAACTCATTTGGAATTCACCGTGAATTCTTATTAACTTATCCTGAATTCTAAATTCACTTAATTCTATTTAATTAAATGGATTTTTAACAATAAAAAAACGTAATTCACCCTGGTGTCTTTTAAACTCACCTAGAATTTCTAGGCATTTTATCAAAATCTTCTGAATTCCCTTGAATTCTTCTAAATTCACTTCAATTTTACTGAAATCAGTGTAATATTCTAGATCCTTTTCAATCCATTTGATTTTTTTAATACACCTTGATTTTTTTAATTTCATGGATTTCTTCTCATTTCCCTTAGAATTCTCTAAATTCACTCGAATTTTTTTTAATTCGTCGTTTTTTTTATTTATCATGAATTTTTTTCAATTCCCTTGGCATTGTTCTAAATTTCATCGAATTCTTTCGAATTCCTTCCAAATCTTTTCAATTCTTTTGAATTCAAAAGAACACCAGTCATATTATTAATACTCATTAGTCACTTTTAGTCACTTTTGGATTAGAAATTAGTCACTTTTGGCCACTTTTTCGGTTTAAATATGCCAATTTTTCATTTTTTTTCGAAAGCTTCGTCGTTCAATATGCCCCTTCTCGACTTAAATATGATTCCTGCTGTACTAAAAAATCTTTCGAAAATTAGCCGCCACAATTTGAACAGCGAAAATGAAAAAATAGTTGCAAAAGCAATAAAATTTATTGATGGCCATAAAAACTACTTGTGAACTACATTTCGACAGTAAATTTTTTAAGCAACGATTTTTATAGTTATTGTTACTGAAAAAATGGAACTAGTTACCAATACGTTACTTATTTACAAAAGTAACTTCGTTGCCACTATCGTTACCAAAACTAATAACTAGTTACAGTAACTGGTTAAAAGAAACTAGTTACTTCCCATCACTGGTCTTTCGATCCTGAGGAATAAATTTTGCATCCTTTCGTCGGCACGTTTCGTGCAAGATATTTATGTACACTAAAAGTATATCCGTATGATCGTTCTCTGTAAATATATTAGCATTAAGACTTCCACAAAGAGTATTAAACTATGAACACTTCCGTTACTTCTTTGCATCTCGTATTTTCTCAAAAAAAATACAATCCTTGGTATAATATCTACTTTCCGAAGGTGAAGTTTCCAGGTAGGCAGGAGTGGTGTCTTCCCAGGTTCGATTTTCCTGGGGTACCAGAAGAAAATCGAGAAGATCGCTCGTGAGCTTGGGAATCACTGGATGAAGAACTAAAGCTGATACTCGGACGGTTTCCAGTGTTAGGGAAATTACAGCTTTTAATTCTTTTTCGGCTTCCAAATCGGATGTAAGTTTTCTCAAAGCCCAGGGTTTATGATAATCAAACATTTGATTTGCACTGTGCAAGGTAGTCATCACTGCGTCTACGACATGATGAACATTGAAGCTATTGTAATTCTTTTCAGCAGTCGCCTTCAAGGATTCGAGATTCTCTTTTACTTTAAGCGCTTGCTCGGATTTCAGAACGTCGGCAAATAATTTTGGATTTGGGATCTCTTTCTTAGAATTGATGAGATTACTCGTACATCTGCGAACTAAATTGCCCAGATTATCTGCCAAGTCTGCGTTTAAGATCAATCGCACGGTGTTTTCGCTGAAATCTGAAAAGAAGTATTTGGGTAAAAAAGATTTCCAAAAAGGAAGCGTTGACATATTGTGTAATATTTAAACAAAAGGAACGGTTTTTTCTGGTTCGCAACCATTTTTTACGGTCAATGAAATTAAAAAATTTGAACTCTTAAAGCTAAACATTTTTTTTATTTGAAATTATAAAAACTGAACTACATATTAAAGCACTCAAAAGTTTTTGAACACCTAAATTCGAACTACAATTTGATTCTGATATCTGAGAACAATGCAATAAGTACATATTATAAGTTTATTTTTAAAGTTATATAAATATAATTTCCCTAAGATTCTTGAGAAGATTTTAGATGTGTCAAAAAAGAATCTAGAAAATTGTTAAGAAAATTTTTTTATTTTACAGGATGTTAGAAAATATCAGAAATTTTCCTAATATTTTCTCTCTGAAAGTATTAGGAAAAATTCGAGACAGTTCAAATGATATTTAGGGCTTTTAAAACTTTAGAAGAAATAAAAAAATATTTGATAAATTCTCGGAAATCTTCCCAAGTTTTCAAATTTCCTTAACCTCTTCAAAACCTTTTATATTCCTAAATATCTTTAAACTGACTCGATTTTTTTTAAATTTTTAAACTTAATTCAAACTCAACAAATTACCATGAAATCTTCCACATTTTTAGAAATCTTTTGAAATTTTTAAAAATATTTTTGGGCTTTCTTTTAAACTTAACTTTTGAAAACAAATAATTATTTTAAATTTTCCCAGGAACTTTAAGAATTTTTTTTTACTCTCTGGAAACCTTTCAAAATTATTTTGAAACTTCTTAAGGTTTTGTTTGAAATCTTTGAGAATCTACATTTTTAAAAATACTTTCAAGTTTAAAGTTATTTTTTAATCTGTTCAAATCTTCTAAATATCTTATGAAATTTACTCAATTTTTTTAAATCTTGTTTAATTTAAATGTTCTAAATTTTGAAAAATCATTTGAAATCTTTTTCAATTTTCTCTTAAAATTCATTCTTCAAAATAAAAAATCATTTTCAATTCTACTATGAATTTTAAGGAAATTCTTTTTTGAATAATTTCAGTACTTCTAAACCTCCTAAATATCTTTTACAATTACTCGAATTTTTCCGATTTTTTTTTTAATTCTGCAAAATGAAAAAAATATATTTTTCTTTAAGTCTTCTAGATTCTTCTTTGACAATTTTGAAAATTCTTTCTTAAAATCTCTTTCTTAAAATTAATTTTTCAAAATAAAAAATAATTTCAATTTTTTACCAATAACCTAAATAAAATGTTTTCATTCGTTTGAAACCTTTTCAAAATTCTTAAAAAGCTTCTTTTTTCGAAATTTTACTTATTTTTGAAATGTTTTAAAAATGTTAACTGTCTTTCAAGCTTACTCGAATTTGTTCTAAAATTTTGTGATATTGCGAAATTGAAATTTAAGGAAAATCTTTTACATTCTTTTTTCAAAATTATAGGAAATAATATGAAATATTTTGAAATTTTCAAAAACCTACATTTTGAATAAAATTTTCAAAAATTCGTTATTTTCGTTATTTTTAAATCTTGTTAACACTTTTAAATATCTTTTAAACTTCCTCAAATTATTTATAAACTTTTGTAACCTTCTACATTCTGTTTCCAAATTTTTATGTATATTGTACTGTTATTAAGAAAATTAAAAATTAAATTTGACATTTTTCAGGGGTTTTGAAAAAAAAAATCATTGCAAGGGGTGACTTACCCCTACAGTTAATTTATTTTATTTTCAGGGTGTACCTCACCGATTTTCATAATTTTGTAATATGTTGTAGTACATAAAAAAACAGTAGACTCATATTTGATTTTACGTGCTAATTCGTAGATTTGAGGAGTGAAAACCACCCTTAAAGCTGACCCCCAAAAACAGTTCTTTAATATCTCAAAAACGAAACGGAATTTTTTAACCATACAAACCGTCAGCTTATTTCTTACAAAGGGTCGCTCATTGGGACATACTTGTTATGCCTAGGGGTTGCGACCCTTCATTTTTACAAGGGTGGATGTGGCTTTCGGAAGATTAATCACAACATACGTTTTAAATTTTAATCTTGGAACGCTTATTCTAACATATATTTTGCATAAAAAATGAAATAACATCAGCAACCTTTTTTTGGGAGAGTTGACTACCCCCATGAAATTTATTATTGTTAGATTGTCAATAAAAACTTTTTGTTCACATTTACTTGTAAACTGATATTTTATCAATATAAAGAAGAAAAACTGTTTTTGAGTGTCAACTATAAGGGTGGTTTTCACTCCTTAAATTGACGAATTAGCACGTAAAAAATACGTGACCGCCTTTTTTTATGTACGATAATATATTACAAAAGAAGAAAATCGGTAAGGTACACCTCGGGTACTTTTCTTGTAAGTTATTACGTTTTCTCTTTCTATTTATTCCCAGAACCCAATTTAATAAAATCTAGCTTCCTCGTATTTTCTTTTTCTCCTGCTTTTACTTACTTGAGTCTTTATGTGGAACCGACTCCCGCAGAAGAAAATAACGGACTCCCTCAGGAGAATACTGTGCAGCAGCATCAAAAGGCGAAACGACGTTCATATTCGACTTGGACATTTTTTCGCCCTCTACGGTCCAGTGGGAGTGACACACTAAAGTTTTAGGAGGTTCGAGGCCAGCTGCTATCAAGAACGCTGGCCAGTATACTCCATGGAATTTTAAAATGTCTTTTCCAATAACCTAAAGAGTTATAAAAGTCTAACTTTACGATGTTTCCTTCTACAAAAGGAGGGTTGCTGCAAAGTCTTGATTTCGAAATTTCCGGACTTTTCCCTGGCCGCTATAAATTTTTCTTTCATAAAAACAACCTTACACCTCGAAGATAATAATGTTAATACAAAAAAATGTTTCTTTATAAATTTATCTCAAAGACTTTTAGGGACAACACACAGACAGATTGGAAGATCTTATGCAAGAAAAATGTTTACTACAAGAAAAATAGTGAATCCACATATATTACAATTTAGAGGTATTGCATTTTCAACAAAATACATGAAGTTTCAAATAAAGAAGATAAATGTTAAGTTAAAAAAATTAATTTTGAATAAAAAAAGATGCATTTTCAACACAATACATGAATTTCAAATAAAAAAGATCAATTTGAACTTAAAATAAAATAGTTTAATTTTCAGTTAAAAAAATTAATTTTCAACCACATAAATGAATTTTTAACCAGTAAGATAAATTTTCAACTAAGAAGATTGATTTTCTACCAAAAAGGATGCATTTTTAACAAAATATATCAATTCTCAACAAAATAGTTAAATTTTTAACAAAAAAAGATGGATTTTCAACAAAAAATGAAATAATAAAATTTTCAGTTAAAAAAATTGATCTTCAATTTAAAAAAGAATTTTCAACAAAATAGTTGAATTTTCTACCAAATTATTGTATTTTCAACCAAACACATGCATATTCAACCAAGAAGAGTAATTTTCTACCAAATAAATGAATTTTTAACCAAGAAGATTTAATTTCTACCACGAAAAAAACGAATTTTCAACTACGAAAGATGAATTTTCAACAAGTAATGTCAAAGTCAAATTTTCAGTAAAAAAATGTGTTTTTAATTAAAAAAAACGAATTTTCAACAAAATAGTTAAATTTTCAAACAAAGAAATGAATTTTCACTCAAAAAGACTCATTTTCAACTAAGAAGATTAATTTTTTACCAAAAAAAATAAATTTTCAACAAAATACATGAAGTTTCAAATAAAGAAGATTTCATATAGAATGAAAAATACAATTCATATAAAATTTTAATATTTTTTAAGTTAAAACTTAATTTGAACAAATAAAAAGACGAATTTTCAACACATTACATGAACTTTTAACTAAAAAAGCTAAATTTTTAAATTAAAATAGAATAGTTAAATTTTCATTTAAAACAATAAATTTTCAGCTACATAAATGAATTTTTAACCAAGAAGATAAATTTTCAACTGTGAAGATTAATTTTCTACCAAAAAAGATTAATTTTT
>CAKNYM010048431.1:49779-61731 GCA_932195095.1 Andricus curvator | reverse complement strand
ATTTTCAACTGTGAAGATTAATTTTCTACCAAAAAAGATTAATTTTTAACAAAATACATGGATTCTCAACAAAATAGTTGCATTTTTAACAAAAAAAGATGGACTCTCAACAAAAAAAAGATTTATAGAATTTTCAGTTAAAAAAATTGATTTTCGAAAAAAAAAATAATGATTAACAAAATAGTTAAATTTTCTACCAAAGAAATGAATTTTCAACCCAAAAGATACATTTTCAAATAAGAAGATTAATTTTCTACAAAATAAATGAATTTTTAACAAAATACATGAATTTTCAACAAAATACATGAACTTTCAACAAAATATTTGAATTTTTAACAAAAAGTAGAATAATTGAATTTTCAGTTGAAAAATTGATTTTTAATGAAAGAAAAAAAATTAACAACGCTTTAGTAAAATTTTTAACCAATGAAATACACTTTCAACCAAAAGGATACATTTTCTTAAAAAATGAATTTTTAACAAAGTACATGAATTCTGAAACAAAAAGATGAATTTTTCGTCAAGAAGATTAATATTCCACTAAAAAAATGAATAGTTAAATATTCAGTTAAAGAAGTTAGTTTTCAACAACAAAAAAAGAATTTTCCAAAAAATAGTTATTTTTTCAAGCAAAAAAAGGTTTTTTAAATTAAATGATGAATCATCAACAAAAAGAAAATTTTGAACAAAACAGATCAATTTTCAACGAAAAAAAAGTATGTTTTTAACTAAAATGATGCTAAAATGATGATAGTTGAATTCTTAAACCAAAGATATGAATTTTTACCAAAAAATTTCATTTTCAACCGAACAGTTGAATTCTCTACCGAAAAGAATGACATTTTAACCAAATTGTTGAATTTTCAACCAAATAATAACATTTTTAACCACAAGATAAATTCGCAACAAAAAAAATTTTTTTAATTATACGTTTGTAAGAATTATTTGTTATTAACACATTTTCTTTTTTATCTAATTTCATCAAGGTTCCACAATTATTTAAATAATAAAATTAATATGTGTGTTCGTTCCTTATCTTACGGTATCTTACACGGGTATAGGGGGGATTGAAGATTTCAGAAAAACGCCTTATGTAATTTTCGGATGACCCCCAAACTTCAAGTTCGATTTATCAAAAATTCCCTGACACTTTCAGGTTTCCCTGACATTCTCTGACTTTCCACAATTCCCTGACCTGCAGCAACCCTAAAAATCGTTCTCAAACAAAGTAAACGTAAAAACGTAAAATATCAAGAGGCCTACTTGCACTGAAGGAGGCCAGAACTGCCTGAAGTTTTCATTCGGATATCCTAAGACTGTCAGGTAATTAACTAGGGCATCCAGCCACACATAAATGCTTTGGGAATCATCACCAGGAGTCGTTATACCCCAAGAAACTCTGCTCAGTGGCCGTGAAATGCTGAGGTCCTTAAAAATTTCACCGTCTTCAACCCATTGCGACAAAATTTTGTGGAATTTTTCAGGCCTGACTACATTTTCTGGAAAGTTTATAAGATCAGTTATTGTAAGAATTTATTATCCGCAAAGAAAAATGATGATTTCAGAGTGACCATTCAAATCTGTGAAAAAATGCCCAGTTTACAACCAATCCATTTCAATACCGAATATTTATTGGTTAGAGAAAAATCTACAAATCTATGAATTTAATCTCTTACTCAGGCCCTCATAGTCCCTATAGGATACAAAAACAGGGTGCAAAGGGTATAATAGATAATGCAATCTGCAGTGGATAATTATTAACTAAAAATATTAATATATGTAAAATAATTAATTAAATTATATTAGTGCTTATATACTTGCTTCTAAATAAGGAATTAAAATGAATTTTTTTGTTTTATTTGTGCTCTGAATTAATGATTATCCACTGCAGGTTGCATTATTCACTGTAGGTAAGTTTCCCCTAATTTTAATCTTTTTAGCTTTTCTTGATTTTAATTCTTCTGTATTTCTGTCAGGAAAAATGTCGGAGTTACTCTACAGATACACGAAAATGACTATGGGAAGAACTTACTTTAAAAAAAACATTCTGAGGTATTTAAAATATTTTTTCAAGTGAGCTAATGCTAATTTTTTAAATCAAAAACTGACTGCTTGGAAAATCTACTACCTTTTTGATTTTTTCCTTAGGACTTGACCATTTTTAACTACAATTTCAAATTAAAATGTAATTATTAATTATTTATTTCAACCAAAAAATATTACTTTTCTACTATAGAAGATGAATTTTCAATCAAAAGGGATGAATTTTCTTTCCAAATGCACACATTTTTAACAAAACAGTTGAATTTTTTACCAAAAATATGACTTTTTAACAAAAAATATCAATTTTCAACAAAATAGTTGAAGTATTAACCAAATACTGAACTTCTCTACGTACAAAGATGAATTTTCAACCAAATAATCGAATTTTCGAACAAAAAAGATTAAATTCAAATATACTAGTTAATAATTAAAAAAACAAAGAATTTTCAACAAAATAGTTGAATTTTCAACCAAAACGTGGAATTTTCAAAACAAAGAAATTATATTTTCAACAAAATAATTGAATATTTAACCAAATAGTTTAATTTTCATTCTACAAAGATGAATTTTTAACAAAAAAGTCGAATTTTCAACTAAAAAAGATCAATTTCCAACTAAAAAAAAATCAATTTTCAACCAAAAATGGAAATTTTGAATTTTTGGTAAGTAAGTATACCATTAAGCCATTTCCCTTTCAGGGTAGGCGTGACACTACCCGATTCGGGTAGTGTTTCTAGGTGGATAGTTTCTTGTAGTAAATAACTACAAGTGTGGGCTCACCACACCCACCTTTTTTTGGTAAAAAAAATAATTTTCTAAATAAAAAGAATTTTTAATAAAACAGTCAAATTTTTCAATCAAAGAGATGCATTTTTAACTAAAACGATGAATCAAGAAAGATTTTTCAGTCAAAAGAGAAAATAAAAAAATTTCATCGCATTTTTCAGTCGAAAGAGAAAAAAAATTTCAGCGAATTTTCGAAAAAAAGTTGAATTTTCAACCAAAAAAGATTTCAGTTGACTTTTCAACACCAAAATATGAATTTTCAATAAAGAAGTTAATTTTTTACCAAAATGTTTGAATTTTAAACCCAAAAAGAGAAATTTTCAACCAAAAAGGATGACTTTTCAACAAAATTGTTAAATTTGCGACCAAATAATAAAATTTTTACCTAAAAACATAATCGTCAGGAGGAACCCTGACTTTCCCTGTCCAATAAAATTCCTTGACTTTTCTCTAATTTCCAGATTTTTCCTGACCTACGGCCACCCTGTATAGGGACTAAATCTTGGAAATAGGGGATTTTAGTCTGTTTATCTATAAAAATTCCATATTTTTTACCATCTTTCAACCAGTGTTTCAAATCGTCCTGGAAAGCGCTGAGGCGGAATTTAAAATTATCTTCTTCGGCCCACTCGACAGGATGACCAGATTCCAAAGATACTTTTACAGTTTCTCCCTTATTATTTTTCTTCTCTGTAATGTCCGCATCAGAGAGAAAAGCTTCATCTGCTACACAATACCACCCGCTATATTTTCCTGAATAAATGTGTCCTCGCTCGCTTAATCTGTTCTAAAATTATTTATTTATTTGTAGATCTCAAATCTAATGTTTCTAATAGGCGATGCCCATTTGATCGTCTGTACTTGCTTGCTCTACCCTCTATACCCAGCTTCCCCTCATGCAGGTGAGGGATCGCCAGAGGCTTTCACCGACCCTTGCCACCAGGGGGTCCTTTGTACTAATAAGGAATAAAATAAGAAATAGAACAATTTTTTTATTTGGCAATTAGTAATTTTTAAATATTATATTAGAAATCTACGTTTTTTGGCAATTCCAGCGATATGTCACCTACATTAATAAGTTCACTAATGTTCTAGAATTTTAAATTGTTATTACATAAGAAAATTATAATTTACCATTAAAATTGATTAGATAATGTTTTCGAATATCAAAAAATAAATTCATCGTCATTTTGACTGTTCCAACTGAAAAATTTTATAGTTATAAATCTTTCAAAATTGAATTATTCTATTAAAAAAACGTTAAAAAGCGTAATTTCAAATGGAAAACATTAAAAATAAAAAATGCCTACCACGTAACGCTGAAAATTGAGCTAATCCGTACTTTATTTAAAACTGAAAAAAAAATTTAATCACCAAGAATTGTGATATTAAACCTTTTTATACTCAAAATTTAAAAAATTTAAATTATTTAAGTAAATTTAAATCGTTTAAAAATGAAAAATTTTCAAATTGTTCATTATAATTTTAAAAATTAATTAATTTAAATTTTAATTGCAAAATTAGAACTTGTGAAAGGGAAAATTTGAAAATTTATCGTATCAATTTCATATATTTTAATTTCGATCTATTTTGAATTCAAAAAATACCATTTTTAACTTTATAATTTCAAATCGTTTAATTTTTAACACTTCATTTAGAATTATATTCATTCTTGAAATTTTCCAATCAAATAGTTTTGAATTTTAAATGATTAATTTTTTTTAATCTTCAACTAAGGATCGAACAAATTAAAGATATTACATTGAAAATTAGAAATGACAAAAAAAAAGTATACAAAGGAAGATTGCTATAAACGATCCCAGTTTTTGAAATTCCACAATGTTTAACCTTTTAATTTTAAATTGCTCTTTTTTAAATTGAATTTCAAATATTCAATATTTTGGGACATTTTCAGATAAAAAATAATTTACTTTTTAATGCCTAGTTCTAAAATCTTCACATTTTTAAGGCTTGAATTTGAGAAATTATTGTATTAATCTTTCATTGTTTTGAATTTATTCGCATATAATTTTAAATTGTTTAAGTACAAGTCCGTTTAATTAAAAATTGTGCAACCACCATGTCTTTCAGTTTTATATTTCAAAGAATTTAAAAAACAGTCCATTTTGTACGTTTAAAATTAAACAATTTGGAATATTTAAATTTAAAATTAATAAATGTAAAACTGACTATCAAGGCGTTAAATATGAAATTTTGAAATTTCTCTCAAAACAAAATAACTGTCACTTTCCCCGTTCAAAATTGAAGAATATTAAACATCGTGAACCATTAAAGTTTATTTATTCTAAAACCTACACGCAAAAAGCGAGAGCGAACATCGAAGCTTAAATTATTATTAATAATTTTTCTGCACGTTTGAAAGAATCGAAAATATGCTCCTTCGTTCAAAATATTTGATGGCCCCAAAAACACTTATAATTTCCAGCTTATGAAGGCAAATTACATATCGCACTTATTCTAATTTTCAACATATTAAGGCAGGTCACAAATTGTTAGAATAACCAAAGAAAGTAGGTTTCGAATATAATATCTCTAAATTACTAATTGCAAAATTAGAAAATTTTCTGTTTCTAATTCCATTCCTCATTAAGACAAAGAACGCCCCTCCTCGCAAAAGGTTGGCACGAGGGTCTGGCGATCCCTCAGCTGCATGAGGAGAAGTAGGGTATCGACAAATTTCGATCGAAAAATTTTAATTGCAATTTTTATTTACCCAAAAGTGGTGAACCGCCTCGCGGTGACGAACCTCAGTCGTTCGAATAAAATCGGAATATTCTACGTGAAATGTATCACACATATTTTTAAAACTAAGCGAAATTTTATCACAATATTCCTTTGTAGGAAGTTTATTCAGTTCTGCTGCACGCTGAACTTTCGTTCCATGCTCGTCGGTTCCTGTAGTTAAAATTGTTTTGTGTCCTAACATTGAATTAAACCTTGCTATCGTATCCGCTAAAGCGGCTGTGTATAAATGCCCGATGTGAGGAACTGAAAAATAAAAAATTGTCGTAAAAAATGTAAGAAATAAGTCGTAAGATTTCCGGCCTTGGACTCATTTAAGATATTCAAAATAGTGGAAATAGTAGCATACATTTTGAAAAATAGTAGAAAAATAGTGTCACGTAATCCTATATAAAAAAACGATGTTACCAAATATTTCGGAAATATTGTATACATTGTTGTCGAAAACCTGATTGGTTGCGAAACGGCGTGAATATGACTTTTAGTGGCTGTTTTCAGTTTGTTTATCTATTTAAAAAATTACGAATTTCTGTGCCATCAATTTTGTAAATCAAAATGTCCAAATAAGTAAATTTATTTCATGATAAAATTTATTTATAAAGCTTTCCAAATGTTATTGATAAAAGAAAACATTTTAATTTTAAATTATTTTTTAATATTGGAATACAATTGTGTTCTTAATATTTTGCTACCACGCTATATTTGTTAACTTTTTCACACTTTTAAAGGAACCAGAAAATTTAAATTAAGAACAAAAACCAATACAATGAGATTTCTGGGAAAATTTTAAATGATTAAGGATTTATTTTAAATATTAGTTTTTAGTTTTAAGACAATTTTTTGTTATTTTGTAAGATTCTAAAAATGTTAGAAAACCGGAATTGTTTTAAAAGATATTTAGAAGTTTTGAAAAGATTTTGAAATAATAGAAATCTTGAGAGGATTTTTAAAACAATTTAAACAAAATGTACATTGTTTAAGTTATCGAAAGACAATAATAAAATTTTCTCTAGATTCATGGAAAAATTTTCAATGATTTTTTATTTTGAAAAATGTGTTCACAGAGAAAATTAAATAAGATTTCAAAACATTTCTTAAAATTTCTAGAAAGAATGTATAAGATTCTAAAATATAATTTTAGAAAAAATTTGAGTAAGTTTAGAAATGTTTAAATGTAGATTTTTGAAGATTTCGAGCAAAAGATTTAAATTAAGAATTTTGAAAGGTTTCAAAAGAATGACAAAATTTTCTGCAGATTCATACGGAAATTTAAATATTTTTTTTTTCAAAATTAATTTTAAAAGTATATTCAAACAAATTTCAAAAGTATATTTAAACAAATTTCAAATCATTTCAAAAAGTTTCCAAAACTGTCAAAAAAGAATCTGGAAATTTTTAAAGGCATTTTTTGTAATTTTTCAGAGATTTTTTTAAGTTTTAGGAAAAATTCGAGTCAATTAAAAAATATTTAGGAATTTTAGAAGTTTTAAGGAGATTAAAAATATTTTACAACTTGAAAAGATTTCTAAATATTTATAAAATATTTTTAAATTTCTTCCAAACTTCTAAAATAACTCAAGAATTTTTCCCAATATTTTGCAAAATACTGTAAAATAAAAAAATGTTCTTTAAAATTTTCTAGATTCTTTTTCGACACATTTAAAATTTTCAAACATTTGAAATAAAGTGAAATCCTTTCGAATCTTAAAATACCCTAAAAGCGTTGAAATCCTTTAGATACTCTGAAATTTGCTGGAAATGCCTTGAAATCTTTTTTTTGAAATTCTTAAACTTTCATTTCTTTTAGTCCACAAAGTTCTCTAGAAATCTGCTGAAATCCCTTGAAATCATTGATATCCTGAAAACCTTTTTAAAATCCTTGGAAGTTCTCTAAAATCCTACGAAATTCTTTGAAAACCCTTAAAAACTTTGGAATCTCATTAAATTCCTCGGAATTTTTTTGAATATACCCTGAATTTCTTAAAATTCTTCATATAAAATTTTTAAGTTTTCAATTTTTTTAAATCTTTAAATCTTCCAACTAGGATTCCTCTTGAAGCTGTAAAATTTCAAGAATTTAACTTCGAAACTAAACAATTTTTAGTATTTCAATTTATAATCATTAAAGTTTGACTGTTTTCAATTTGATATTTTTTAATTTAGAATGTGATTCAATGAAATGCTGCATTTTCAAACGCTTTTAATTTTGAAAAAATTAATTTTTAATTGCTAATCAATTTAAAATAAAATGACAATATTAAGGAAATATGAATTTGTGCATTTTTTTATGATCGATTTTAAAATTATTCGATTTCAAACATTTTCGACTTCAAAAATGTACACTATTAAACAATATCAGTAATCACAGTAGCTATTTAACAAAAAATACATTTATTAAATATACCATAAACTCTTTCACTTAGATCACTTAGATTTTCTGAAGTCCTTAGTGATCGCACAAAAATCAAGTAAAATCGCGTAAAACATCTTAAAATCTGTCTAAATATTTAAAAAAAATGATGAAATCCCATAAAATCTTATAAATCCCTGCAAATATTCGATAGTTTTTTAAATTGTTTGGAATATGTACATTTACATACTGTAAAAGCTTTGAAATCCGTTAAGATCCTCTGAAATCTATTAAAAATCCTTGAATTCTTTTGAAATGCTCTGAAATCCCTGGGAAACTCTTCAAGTTTTTTTAAATCTCTTGAAATATATATATATATAAATCCCTTTTAATCTTATAGAATCTTTTAATTTCTTCTGAAATCCTATGAATACCTCAAATATTGTAAAATTCCTTGAAGTCTTCGTAATCTTCTAAACCTTCTGAAATCTGACGCAAATCATATGAACTTCCCTGAAAATTTTTTAATCTCTTGAATTTTTCTATAATGCTACTAAATGTTTTGATATACCATTAAACCATTTCCCTTTCAGGGTAGGCGTGACACTACCCGATTCGGGTAGTGTTTCTAGGTTTTTCTTGTAGTTATAAATAACTACAAGTGTGGGCTCACCACACCCACGATGTGCCAACAGCACTCATGTCAGTATTCTTGAATGGTCACCCATCCAAGTACTAACCGCGTCCAACGCTGCTTAACTTCAGTGATCTGACGAGAACTGGGGTTTTCAGCGTGGTATGGCCGTTGGCCGTTGAAATCTCATAAAATTCCTCGGAATCTTTTAAAGTCCACTATATTATTTTGAAATCCCATACAATATTTTGAAATCTGTATAATCTTTTAAAATTCCTTTAAAAATGTTCAAATTTTGAAATCATCTGAAACCCCATTATATCCCATGAAATCTTTGATATCCTTATGAATTCCTTGAAATTTTAAAAATCTTCCTGTCTTTGGAGATCCTAGAAAATCGCCTAGATCTGATACAATTTCTACAAATCCCTTGAAATACTTTGAAATCCCGTGAAATTTTTTAAAATACTCTAAAAGCTTTCAAACCCCATAAAACCCTTTGATACTCCTGAAATCAGTTTAAATCCCTTGGGATCTGTTGAAATCTTTGAAATATCGTGAACATTTTGGCAATCCCTAGAAATATTTTGAACTGTTAAAAATCTTTCGAAATTTCGATTTTTTAAATGGCGGATATGTTATTTTAGCCTATCTAGAATTTTTATCAAAATAGAGGCAAAATAGTGGCATCGCTAAAAAAAGGGTCAAATAGTGTTAATAGTGTCGTGAGTCCGAGACCTGAAATTTACTTTCTGTTTAAATAAAAGAAGACGTCTATTAAAATATTATAAAATGAAGCCTACCATTATTTACGTAAAAAATTGGTGTCGTCACGTATTTATATTCTGAAGCAGAAGTTGAATATGATCTACAAATCTCCCTGTGAAAGTGATTTTGTTTCCATAAAGCGGAAAGAAAACTCCTTGTCGATTTTGTAGATTGTCTTACAGCCGCTGAAAGTTTGACTGCAAAAGAAAAAATACTAAGATATTTTCTTTCAAATTTCCACACTACCAATGTTTAAACCTTCTAAAATACAAAGGATACTGATTATAACTCTTCCTTTCAAAATGTAATAAAAAAATTAATAGTTCAATTATTATGCTTTTTCTAGAATGTAATGGATTTAATGTTTTCAAAACTCTAGAAACATGTATAATTTTCTAAATATATACACGGGAGCGTTCATTAATTAGGTACGTAAGGGTTTTTCAGGGTGGAGCGGGATCCGGAAAATCTTACGAATCATTAGTTAAAGGTTGTGTGTGGGGGGGGGGGGTGCCCAAAGTATTTCTTACGTAAGTTTCCTTTTTTAAATATGCTAATTACCACCTGTTTTGACTGTTGAAAGTACTTTTAATGCTATTTTGCACATTATATAATGTTTCATTTTTTATTATGTAATATTTCATATTACAAGATTTTTAGTTTTGGTTCGGGTATAGTTTCTAGGTGGGTACACGCGGCACCTTGGCTTGCCAGAACCCACCCATTGTGTATGAACGCGAATGGGTGGGTCCCCCCAAGCCATGGTTGTCGTGTACCTATTTTTTACCAGTGCTAGATTCACCACACCCACGACTAAAAATGCAGAAATCTTGATCGCAAAAGCCAAAGAGATTGGCTTGGAAGTTAGCGAATCGAAGACAAAATATATGACCGTCGTCAGGTCCGGACAAAGTAATCAAGACGGGGATCTAATGGCCGGAAATATGAAATTCGAAAGGGTAAACGAGTTTAAATACCTCGGGTCTATTATAACTAGCGAAAATAAGATTAAAACGGAAATCAATGCGCGGCTGCACGCTGGCAATGGGTGCTATTATGCAGCAAACACGCTACTAAAATCGCGATCGCTATCTAGAAACATCAAAGTAAGAATTTACAAAACGATAATAATGCCGGTCGTCATGTACGGGTGTGAAACGTGGGCGCTGACGAAGGGAGAAGAGAATAGGTTTAGAGTTTTCGAGAATAAAGTACTTAGAAAAATCTATGGTCCAAAAAGGGACGAAGAGACCGGCGAGTGGAGAAAACTGCATAATGATGAGCTGCACGCTCTCTACGGGTCAGCAAATATTAATAGAGTAATGAAAGCGCGTAAATTAAGATGGGCGGGGCATGTAGCAAGAATGGGCAATGAAAGAACAGTGGCGCAAGTTTTAAGAGGGAGACCGACTGGTAAGAGACCCCTAGGCAGACCGAGAAACAGATGGGAGAAAAATGTAAGGGATGATCTAAAAGAACTAGGACATGATTACTTAAACTGGATGGAGAATGCACAAGACAGAGATGTGTGGCGGTCTCGGGTAGATGAGGCAATGAACTTTCGAGTTCGAACTGCTAATCTATAATAATAATAATATTTCATATTACATACGTCCAATAAATATAAAGTCGAGGAATTAAACCATTCTTGAAATCTAGCGTACACCTTTAATGAAATCTCGTGAAATCCCTGAACATCTTTGCAATCCATTGAAA
Source organism: Andricus curvator (assembly GCA_932195095.1). Classification (NCBI taxonomy): domain Eukaryota; kingdom Metazoa; phylum Arthropoda; class Insecta; order Hymenoptera; family Cynipidae; genus Andricus; species Andricus curvator. The sequence continues at coordinate 50,671 of CAKNYM010048431.1, read as the reverse complement.
TCCCGTGAATTATTTTGAAAATTTTATAAAGCCCTTAACATTTTTTAAATCATGTGCAAATTTTTGAAATCCTTTGAAATTATAAAAATCCCATAAAAATTGCTCATATTTTTATCAAATCCGTGTAGATCCCTTAAAATTTCTAAAAATCCGGTAAAATCCTTGAAAGCCCGTGAAATATTTCGAAATCTTACGAGATCTCTTGAAATCTTTTAAATCCCTTTAAAATTCATTAAAATATTTGAAATCCGTGAGAATCCCTTTATATCTCTCAGAATCCGTTATAATCCTCTGAAATCTTTGCAAATATTTTGAAGTCTGTTTAAAACCCTTCCAATTTTCGAAATCTCATTAAAATCCCCTAATATCCATCAAAATCCGTGAACATACTTCGGTATCGTATGAAATCCTTTGAAATCCAGTGACTTATTTTGAAATTTCTTAAAGTCCCTTAAATAACTGTGAAAGTCATTGAAATCTTCAAAATCCCTTATAATCCTTTAAAATCCGTGTAAATCCCTTAAAATCTCTAAAAATCGAGTAAAATCTTGAAAATTCCGTAAAATATTGAAAAAGCTTACGAGATACCTTTAAATCTTTGAAACCCCTTCAAAAGTCATTACAATCTTTTAAAAGCCATTCAAATTCCTCGAAAGCCTGTAAAAAATTAAAACTCCTTTATATCTCTTAGCATCCTTTAAAATACGTGAAAAACCGATATCTCTTGAACTGAAATCCCGTGACTTCATTTGCAATATTTGGAAATTTCTTAAAATATCTTAAATTCTTTGGAATCCCTTAAAATTCTTTGAGATTCCGTAAAATCTTTTGAAATCCTTGAAATCGCTTATTATACCATTAAGCCATTTCCCTTTCGGGGTAGGCGTGACTT
>CAKNYM010048431.1:0-44779 GCA_932195095.1 Andricus curvator | reverse complement strand
AGTTTTGTTGTCCTATATCTTCACCTCCTAATAGTTCTTTAAAAGAGTCTTTTAAAGCGTCTACTATCCCGTCTATATCATATAGCATTTCACCTTTGCTGTTTCTCATGCTAGCAAACTCTGTACTTTTACTTTCCTTCAACTGTTTATATAGTAGTTTCATTATTCCTCCAAAGCCGTTTTGTATTTTGTTCTCTTCTTCTGTTCTGATTTTTTCTTTACTCTCCTTGACTAGTCGTTTCATTTTCCTCTTTTTGTCTTTGTAATCATTTTTGAGTCTATTTCTCTCCTCATCGCTAAGACCTGTCATGTTTAATGTTCTCTTGTGCGCTTTTTTCTTTTCTCGCTGGGCTGCTTGAATTTCATCATTCCACCATGCATCACCAGACTTTCTTCCTACCACTGCCGTACCACACACTTCAATTGCAGTTTTAACAATGATATCCCGTAATAAAGCCCACGCGCCCTCTATATCTTTATTGCTCGTAAGCGCTTCCCAAGTTGTCCTATCTATGCGTTCGCTTAATTTATTTTGAAACTCTATTCGCACTTCCAGTTTCTGTAAATTTTCAATCTTTATTCGAGTTTGTTTCGTTTTTTCTGTTCTCTTTCTTTTCCATCCCCGGCCTAAGTTTATTTTAGAGATTAAAAGATAATGATCAGTATTGCATTCGGAACCCCTCATGACTCTTGTATCTTTGACTAGTTCTCTTAGTCTTTCATCCGCAATAACGAAATCAATTACACTGCGGTTATTTCCTTTACACCAAGTGTACGTGTGGATCATTTTATGTCGAAACCAAGTATTGGTAATAAATAGGCCCTTTTCTAGGCATAAGCTAACTAATTTTTCCCCGTTATAATTTTTTCTTGGATCCCCAAATTTACCTAGTACCCTTTCTGTATCTGTATCCTGACGTTGAACGCCGACCCATCCGTTCATATCTCCTAGCAGAATTATTCTTTCACCTGGATCGCAAGTACTTATTGTGTCATTTAAAGTGTCCCAGAAAGCGTCTTTGACTTCTCGCGGCTCACTGTCAACTGGGGCGTAGCACGCTATGATAAATAACCTTCTGATTCCTACCTTCATTCTAGCCCACAACAATCTGGGAGATACAAAATCATGATCTTTGAGATGCTGTCTTGCTTTTTTATTCATAATTAAACCGATCCCTTGACTACGATTTGATTCACTACCTACTCCTGACCATATTTCAAAACCGCCTTTCAACACCCCATTTTCTATGTTTCTACTTTCGCAACCCTTTTTCTTCGTCTCAGGTACACATAAAATATCTAGTTTCCTTGCATGCATAGTTTCTCGTAGTTCTCTTATTTTAAGGTCATTCACTCCTCTAGCATTCCATACACCCAGTCTCCATTCATCGCCTGAAATTCGACCTTTACGTTTACCGTGTGTATGCATTTTGTCGATCCAAGTTTCAGTCCATTCCGAGGCTACTTTATTGTTTGTATTATTCATGTTTAGATTGTACACCCAACTAACACCTTTATGCGCGAAATTTGTTTTGCGAGCCGAAATCATGTCCAAGTTAAGTGATTATTCGTCGTACGGTGGATAGTCTATCTGTAACGTCAGTCCCACCAATACTTTTGTTACTGCCGGCCGGGGGGGGGGGGGGGGGGGATGTGAGGACAGAGAAAGGAAACCGAGAGTCTCAATTGGTTGGTGATTTATGCTGAGAAGGTTACCAGCCTTCAGCAGCGTTGTATTTGATAGGAGTTAATATGTGCCCAAAGCCGAATCCTGGCCTACCTCTAAAACAGGAGCCAATAAGTCTTTTTTTTTTTTTTAAATGTGGAACGCTTCACGATTTTGCGTGTCATCTTTGCGCAGGGGCCATGCTAATCTTCTCTGTATCGTTCCAATTTTAGTATATAATCCTTAAAAATCCGTAAAAATCCCTTAACATGTCGGAAAACGGTTTAAATTTTTGAAATTCCGTGAAATATTTCCAAATATTATGAGATCCGTTGAAATCTATAAAAACCCTAGGAATCTTCTTTCGAATCTCTTGAAATCACTTAAAATATTTTAAAGTCTTTTAAAAGCCATCCACATTTCTGAAACTCCCTTAAGATCTTTTATATCATTCGGAAATCCTTTGAAATCGCGTTAAATCTTTTGAAATCTTACGAAATCCTCTAAAATCCGTGGATATACTTTAGAATCTTTTGAAATCCCGTGAAATCATCCAAAGCCCGTTAAGAATCTTGAAGTTCGTTAAAATTTTTTGAACTCTTTTGAAATACCGTGAAATCTTATAAAATCCTTCAAATCTTCAAAATCTCATAAAAACCCCCTGATATGCTTCAAAATCTGTAAACATACTTCGGTATCGCACAAAATTCCTTGAAATCCAGGGTCTTATTTTTAAATTTCTTAAAATCCCTTTAAAAACTGAAAATCCTTCAAATCGCTTGAAATCTTCAAAATCCCATAAAAACCTTTAAAATCCTTAAAAATCTGCATAAGTCCCTTAAAATCTCTAAAAATCGGGTCAAATCCTTCAAAATCTTACGAGATTTCTTGAAATTTTTGATATCCCCTTAAAATTCCTTAAAATCTTTAAAATCAATGAAAATATTTTCTGAATCTTTTGAAATCCCTCACACCTTACAATATATTAAAATTCATTAAAATATTTTAAATTCCTTTCAAATTCCTCAAAATCATTTGAAAACATTGAAAATTCTTTATATCTCTTAGATTCCGTTAAAATCCCTTTGAAATCTTTGCAAATTTTGTTTAATCTCTTTTAATCCCTTCAAATCTTCGAAACCCCATTGAAATCCACTGATATTCTTCAAAATTCGTAAACATAATTCGGTATCGTATGAAATCCTTTAAAATTCTTTGAAATCCAGTGATATATTTTGAAATTTCTTAAAATCCCGTAAATTTTGAAATATAGTATAGTTTTTAGAAATCTGATTAAATTCCTTAAAGTACCTTAAAATCTTGTAAAATCCCTTGAAAAATTGAGATTCTCTCTGAAATTTTACGATGTAATTTCTTCACACTCTTGAAATCTTTTTAAATGATTGGAAATCTGAGTCACCTCTCGTAATCCTTTGAAATGTCCAAAATCTTTTGAAATTCCTTGAGATCTCATGAAATCCCTAAAAAGTTTTGCAAATCTCGCTAAATTCCGTACAAATTTTGTAATTGTTTGAAATACTTTGTAGTCCTTCCAAATACCTTTAAATACATTGAAATCTCGTTAACGGTGAAAATGATTGATATATTTTTGATATATTGAGTAAAAAAATATAAAATCTTGCGTAAGAGAGGGAGGGGGTCATAAAAATCTTACGAGTCCTTACAATAGGGAGCAAGGGTATCTAAAATTTTAAAAATCATTGTTACATAATTAATGGACGTTCCCTAACCAGCTATGACTATTCTAAAAATATCGTAATTCTATTTAATTGTGTTTATACTTAATTTCATACCTTCACTGTACGATAAAATTGACCGTTAAAATCTAATTTACAAAAATAAATTCTAAATTAAGAAATTAGTATAGGTCCTTCGTAAATAAAACAAGAATGACTATGCAACAATTTATTCTACATTCTAAGCCTATTTACAAGTTTAACATCCCCGTACATTTGTCAAGCCTTTAATTTTCCTTCTGAGCTCTATTCTCAGAAGTTAAAGAAATAGTTTCCAAATTGGTGATAAGGTCCATATGTTTGAATGCATCTGGCTTTTCCGTGAAATTTTGCAGCAATTTCAATCGTTGAGGATCTTCTGAAAAGTAGTACAATTGCAATTCATTTGCTAAGCACTGAGCTTCGTGAACTTGAATCGATTTCGTATCAAATTCTCCTCGCATTAAAACGATTCCTTTGCTTTCCTTGAGTTCGCTAAAGTGAACAATAGTTAAGCATTCCGGGGCATTGTCTTTGTGTGTCTGGTACCATAATAAAGGAGTCATGTGAACTTCTGATCCATGAAACTGAACCATAATGAATTCGTAGCCTTTTTCTCTTGGCAATGGTAGCAAAAATGTAGGATATTTCCTTCCACGTTCAAACAATTTGTCGTATTGTTCAGCACTTAAAATTCCTGATATGCAATCTTTTTGTTTGTGGTACTCGTGCCAAATTTGGGTAATTTCTTCCTTAGATTTGTCCTGAATTAATTCGATTTTCATTATACTGCTCAGCTGGGCTTCTTTCTTTTGCAAACCTGGCTCTACTGATGGTTTCGCCTCCGTCCTTTGGAAACTTCTTTCGCGGGCGCGTTTTTCTTTAACATTGAATTTGTTTATGTAGATTTGCGAAATGAGTTGCAGGAAAAAGTAAATTATGAAATAACTATAAAATTATTTACTAAATGACATTTTAACTCAATTGTATCTGAGACTTCAATGATAAACTCTGCTTGTTAATTAATTTTTTTTAATTATTTAATGTTAGGGAGCGTCCATTAATTGAGTAAAGCTTTTTTTGGGGGGGGGGCGAAAAATAGTATAAATCCTTACTCGGGGCGTGAGGGGGTCAAAGAATTTTTCACCTAAGTTTTCTCCTTCTAATCATTTTTTCAATATGCTGATTGAAACCTATTTTGGCTGTTGAAACTACTTTTCATGCTATTATACACATTAAATCATTCCTTGTATTATTTCTTTTTTATCATGTAATATACTCCTTGAAATCCTCTGAATTCCGTGGATATCGTAAATAGTCTCATTAAATCCCGTTAAAAGGATTAAGCTCCACGGAAATCCCTTAAAAACTGGGGAAATCTCTTAAAATTCTTTGAGATTCCGTGAAATCTTTTTAAATCCTAGAAATTACCTGAAATCTTCGAAATTCAATAAAAATGCCTTATAATCCTTTAAAATCCGTGAAAATTCCTTAAAATCTCGGAAAATCAGTTAAAATTCTTGAAATTCCGTGAAATATTTCGAAATATTACGAGATCCCTTGAAATCTATATAATCCATGAGAATATTTCGAATCTCTTGAAATCACTTAAAATATTTTACAAACTTTTAAAACCCCTTCAATTTTTTTTAAATCCCTTAAAATCCTTTATATCATTCATTAAATTTTTTAATATCTTACGAAATCCTCTAAAATCCGTGATTATACTTTGGAATCTTTGAAAATCCCGTGAAATCTTCGAAAGCCCTTTAAATCTCTTACAATCCGTTAAAATTTCTTTAATTCCTTTGAAATCTTTGCAAATCTTTTGAAACATCGTGGAATTTTTGAAATCTTATAAAATCCCTTCAAATCTTCAACGTCTCATTAGAATCCCCTGACATCCTTCAAAATTCATGAAAAGACTTCGATATCTCTTGAAATGAAATCCCCTGAATTCTTTTGAAATATTTAGAAATTTCATAAAATATTTTAAAATCCCTTGACATCGCGTAAAACTTTTTGAGGTTCCGTGAAATCTTTTGAAATTCTTAAAATCGCTTAAAATCTTCAAAATTCCATAAAAATCACTTATAATCCTTTAAAATCCGTGAAAATCACTTAAAATATCGGAAAATCGGTTAAATTCCTTAAAATTCCGTGAAATATTTCGAAATATTACGAGATCCCTTGAAATCTGTGAAATTCCTCGAAATCCCTTAAAATCCTATATATTATTCTGAAATTCTTTGAAATCCCGTTAAATCTTTCGAAATCTTACGAAATCTTCTAAAATCCGTAAATATACTTGGAAACCTTTTGAAATCCCGTGAAATCATCGAAAGCCCGTTAAGTCTCTTAATCTTCGTTAAAATGTCTTCAAATCTTTGAAACCCCATCAAAATGTCTTGGCATCCTTTAAAATACGTTTAAAAACCGATATCTCTTGAACTGAAATCCCGTGACTTCATTTGCAATATTTGGAAATTTCCTAAAATATCTTAAATTCCTTGAAATCCCTTAAAATTCTTTGAGATTCCGTAAAATCTTTTTAGATCCTTGAAATCGCTTATAATCCTTAAAAATCCGTAAAAATCCCTTAAAATGTCGCAAAACGTTATAATCCTTATAATCCTTTAAGATCCGTGAAAATCACTTAAAATATCGGAAAATCGGTTAAATTCCTTAAGATTCTGTGAAATATTTCGAAATATTACGAGATCCCTTGAAATCTGTGAAATTCCTCGAAATCCCTTAAAATCCCATATATTATTCCGAAATTCTTTGAAATCCCGTTAAATCTTTCGAAATCTTCTAAAATCCGTAAATATACTTGGAAACCTTTTGAAATCCCGTGAAATCATCGAAAGCCATGCTTTAAAATGTCGGGAAACGGTTTAAATTTTTGAAATTCCGTGAAATATTTCGAAATATTATGAGATCCCTTGAAATCTATAAAAACCCTAGGAATCTTCTTTCGAATCTCTTGAAATCACCTAAAATATTTTAAAATCTTTTAAAATCCATTCAGATCTCAAAATCCCTTAAAATATTTTATATCATTCGGAAATCCTTTAAAATCGCGTTAAATCATTTAAAATCTTACGAAATCCTCTAAAATCCGTGGAACTTTGGAATCTTTTGAAATCCCGTGAAACCATCCAAAGTCCGTTAAGTATCTTGAACTTCGTTAACTTGAACTCTTTTGAAATACCGTGAAATTTTATAAAATCCCTTCAAATCTTCGAAATCTCTTAAATTTAAATCCCGTGACTTTTGTCATCCGCGGAAATTGTTCTTAATTCCTTAAAATCGCTCAAAATCCCTCAAAATCCTTCGGTATCTCTTGAAGTCCGGTAAAATCTGATTAAAAACGCTTTGAAGTCCCTTAAAATCCTGTAAAATCCCTTAAAAAATGGAGATTCTCACTGAAATTGTACTAGATAATATATTCAAATTCTTGACATCTTTTTAAATCATTTGAAAATTGTGAAACCTCTCGTAATTCTCTGAAATCGTTTGAAATGCCCTTTATAATCCCTTCAAATCTTTTGAAATCTCTTGACATTTTTTGAAATCTCATTTACAGTGAAAATAATTTATATATTGTTGATGTATTGAGTGAAAAATATAAAATCTTACGTAAGAAGGGAGGGGCGTCACAAAAATCTTACGAATCCTCAGAATAGGGGGGAAGGGGGTCTAACATTTCAAAAATCGTCCTTACGTAACTAATGGACGTTCCCTTGGAAATTAAAACAAAAGTTTAGGTATGTAGTTTTAAAGTTCTGTTCTAGGAAACCAAGGATTATATTAGAATTAAGCAAACAAAAACCCCCACATTTTGGAGATTATTCAGAGTGTCGATTTCGTGTTCCGGAAGGAATAAAATCATTTTTTTTTTTTAAATTTATATTGCACTGCTTTGATTTGAAACTAAACGTTCCTGTAATTACATAAATATTCAAAAATAAACAATTCTTATGTTAGTTACGTATTTATAATTCGACCATTTTGTAACTGAAAATGATTCTAAATTGAAAAATTTTGAACAGAAAATTTTTCAAAACTGAACAGGTTAAAACTTTAACATTCAAAGCTCACTTTAAAAGAAAATTGTAGCTCTTGACACAAATTATAATTTTTTTCTCAGTTTCCTGGTCTGATCGACACCCTAGCAACTTTTATTGATTGACTCTATAATTGCAACTCATAAAAGCAATATAAAAGTACAATAATATCATGTTTTTAAAAGGACCTATACCACTATCGGATATTTTAGGCCTTAACCTAATATAGGCTATAATAATAGGATAATACAGCGTGTAGGGTGACCAGATGGCTTGATCGGAAAATCAGGACATTATCCCACTTCTCACCCCTTTCAACCTTAAATTTCTCACACCCTTAATACAATTTAACTTAAGACGCGTTATTTAAAAAGCAGGGTTGCTACAAAATACCAATTTCGAAATTTCCTAACTTTTCCTGACTTTTCCCAGACCCATTTTTCATTTTCCCTGACCGTTATAAATTCTTTTTTCAGGTTAATTTTTCAACCAAACAAATTAATTTTCAGCCAAAAAAGATAAGTTTTCAACTAATAAAGTTCATTTTCTACCAAAAAAGATGAATTTTTAACAGAATATATGAATTTTCTACAAAATAGTTAAATTTATAACCAATGAAATGAAATTTCAACTACAATAAGCAATCTTTAACCAAAAAAATGAATTTGCAACCAAAAAGATTAATCTTCTACCAAAAAAGAAGAATTTTCAACCAAATACATGAATTTTCAACTAAAAAAGATAAATTTTCAACCAAAAATGGAATAGATATATTTTGAGTTATAAAATTAATTTTCAACAAAAAACAACGAATTTTCAACAAAATAGTTAAATTTTTAACCAAAGAAATTAATTTTCAACTAAAAAAGATCAATTTTCAACAAAAAATGGAATAGTTACATTTATCATTAAAAAATTTATTATCAGGCAATTAAAAACGAATTTTCAACAAACTAGTTAAATTTTGAATGAAAAAAAAGTTTTTGAACTAAAATGATGAATCATTAACCAAAAAATGGATTTTTAACGACGTAGTTTCACTTTCAACGAAAAATATAATAGTTGATATTTCAACCATAATAGATTTCAATTTGAAACCAAAAACGGTTGAAGTCAACCAACAGAAGACGAATTTTCCACAACATAGAAAGATTTTTCAGTCAATAAAGAAAAAAAATTTCATCCAAAATGTGGAATTTTCATGACAAAAAGACGAATTTTCTACAAAGCAGTTGAATTTTCAAACCAAAAATATGAATTAAAATAAATAAATAAAATAATACATAATAAGAAGAATAATATAATAAAATAAATATAATAATGAATAATAAAATAAATAAATAAAAAAGTTAACATTCGCGCAAATAGTTCAACTTACAACTCAAAAGACGATTTTTCAACAAAAGAGATGAATTTTCAATCAAAAAGATAGATATTTTTGTTTTTAAGAAAATTGTTGCATTTTGAACAAAATAATAAAATTGTATGTTCATTCCGTTCATTTCCTAAGTTTATAAATTATACAAATAACTTTTTCGAGGTCAACATTTTTATTTAAATAATTGAGTACAATCTGTACAGTATGTGCATTATTTTAAATACTTTTCAGAACTTCCAATTTTTTTAGGCGATTCGATGTTTCCCTTTCTTTTTAAAAGTTAGTAAAACTCCACACATGTCAAGATTTTAAAATTGAATTGAACAATCACAATGAGACTGCCCCCTCAAAAATTGTGAAAAACATTTAGGTTCGCGCAATAAAAATCACGAATTTTCGTTTTGCGGCACAAAAAATCAGGACAGCGATTAAAAATCAGGACGTCTGGTCACCCTATTTGCGTATAACAAATTATCGTAAAAAATCAGTAGAAATTTTAAAAGATCAACAATGGCATTGTTAACAGCAACAAATGAAAATCATTATTAGTTGACAAAAAATAATTGATGTTCTGTTAAATGCAATGAATATGAAACTAACCTCAAATATCTGAATTATTACACTTTTTTATAATAAATAAATGATACTCAACAATTAATCTCTTTAAAATTATAATTACTTAAAATAACTAAAACAAAATAACAAACTGCTCCAAAAATGATCAAAACACCGAAATATATATTGAGGTTATGTACCTTTCTCCTCCTGAATTTTCCTCTCCTTTTCACTGATTCTATCCAGAAATTCTTCTGGACTAGTTTGTTGAAGTTTAGCAATTTTCTGTGCATATTTGTCAAAAAAAGGATTTTTCTGGAGGTCCTCAATTACTTTTTCCAACCTCGGCCGGGTTGTCATGATTGATCTTTTTGATGTTTCGCACAAAATTGAACTATTTTGCATACATCTGAGTAACCTAATATACTTAGTATACGATAAAAATGCCACTGCCATTGATCATTCGACAAAAAGGGAAAAGTGTCGGACGAAATTAGACGAAAAATGAAATATCTATCTTTTTTCAGTCCACGTGAATCGCCATCTTGGTTTCCCAATACCAAAAAACACACTAGTCGTTGAATCTTTAATTTATTTTTAATTCCTCTTCTGTCAATAATTCATAATATTATTAATCATGCTGCCAGATTTAAAACTTTTTTACATACTAGAGGAATTTATTTGTAGTTCCTTTTCAGACAAATGTCATTTTTTTAAGCCTCTCATATGTTTCACAAGGTTCCGGTCCATCTGTAAAACAGGAGCGTATCTTTCAGTGTGTTCGGAGGGTTCCGAGCGCCTTTTGTCGAAAAATAGAATGTCTACGCAATTTTTTCATGCCCTTTTTTGGAAAAGAAAAATAGACAAAAAAAAGTTTCGTCGATTGTGATTAAAAGATCGCAGATGTACAATGCAAATTGAAAGAAAATTAGATATAAGTTTTCTAATTACACAATTTAAAAATACTATACAATATAGATGTCGAACTTACTGATATTATAGATATAAAATATATTACAATATATCCAAAATTACTTAGTAAAGATTTCTGGGCATTATTCAATCTTCCAACTATTTTTTTGGCATTAAAAAAAAGGTTGATTTTTTTAATTAGCCGAAAATTATAGCTTGAACTCCCACAAAAGTAGTCAAAAAGTATTACTGTTTGACCTACTTTTGCGTAGAAAAGAATTAGGCTCGAGTATAAAGAGGAAAAAAATGACCTAATTAGAAAGGGCGTAACTTTTATTTGAAAGGGCCAGAAATTTACATACAAAAATAAATATTTTCAAACTATATATTAGTGTGGACTAATTTTGTTCGAAAAATTTGTTCGAATCCACAAAAAATTAATTAATTAATTGAACACGTATTTCCCATAAGAAAAAAATACAATTTCGTAAATTTTATTCGGAATCGTCAATATTAGTTGAATCGAGTTGAAACTCAACATTTCTCTTCATAATTATCTATAGAATAAAAATAAAAATTTACATTTTAAATATCACCCCATAAGTCTGTTTTATAGGGTCCCAAAAATCCCATAAGTCAAAAATTGGGTTTTGTCTTTTTTGGTACTAATAAAATTATTCATAATCATATGTTTGAATGAATTGTTTAATTAAACAATTCATTATTATTTATATCAATTTTTTCTTATAGACTTAGAAATGCGCGGTTTTTCGGGATTTTTCAATTTTTCAGTTAGAGCGAGGCAATGGTCAATTAAATTTAACAGATATAATTTTTTAAACCTTTTATTCTTATTTATAACAATATTTTCTTTGAATAATGCTAAAAAGTTGCGGTTTTTTCTGAAATATTCAACTTTTTGTCCACTTTTTACTTAGAGCGAGATAATAATTAATTAATTTTTTCATAGATAATTGTTTAAACAAATTAGTATCGTTTATAACTATATCTTCTCCTATAGTAGTGCTAGATAGTTTCGTTTTTTTCCACTTTTTGTCAACTTTTCACTTGTAGCCAGGTAATAATAATTTCAAGTTAACAAACATAATTGTTTAAAAATTGTATTATTATTTATAATAATATTTCCTTCGAATAATGTTAAAAAGTTGCGGCTTTTTCTGAAATTTTCAACTTTTTGTCCACTTTTCACTTAGAGGGAGGTAATAATAATAATAATTAATTAAATTTCAAACATAATGGTTTAAACAAATTATTATTGTTTATAACTATTTTCTCCTATAGTAGTGCTAGATAGCTGCGGGTTTTTTTTTTTATTTTCCACTTTTTGTCAACTTTTCTTTATAGTGAGGTAATAATAATTTTTTAAGTTTATAACCATAATTGTTTAAACAATTTATTATTATTTTTAATAATATTGTCTTCGAATAATGTTATAAAGTTACAGGTTTTATTTATTTTTATTTTTAACTGTCTTCTGTTGTAATGCTAGATGCTAGATAGTTGTCGTTTTTTCTCAAATTTTTATCTTTTTTCCACTGCGTTTTTTTTTTAATTTTCCACATTTTGTTAACTTTTTTATTATAGCGAGGAATAATTAATTCAAGTTAAGAAATATAACTGTTGAAGCAATTTGTTATTATTTTTAATAATATTCTCTTTGAATAATGTTAGAAAGTTGCGGCTTTTTCTGAAATTTCCAACTTTTTCCCCCTTTGCATTTAGAGCGAGGTAATAAATAATGAAATTAAAAAAACATAATTGTTTAAACAAATAATTTCGTTATAACTGACTTCTCCTATTGCAATGCTAGATAGTTGCGGTTTTTTCTGAAATTTTTATCTGTTGTCCACTCCTGATTTACTGAGATAATAATTCTTGCAATTTAAGAAACTTAATTGTTTAAACAATTCATTATTGCTTATAACTATCTTCCCTCAGAGTAATTTTAAAAAGTTGCGGTTTTTCTGCAATTTCAGCTTTTCTTTCACTTTTTAGTTAGGAACAAATAATAAATAGTAATCCGTTTTATTTCAGGAAAAACATATTCACAAAAAAGAAAGAGATTGTTTAAAAAATGATTAGATGATTAAATTTTAAATCAAGAATAAGAAGAATTTTCAACAAAATATTAATTAAAAAAAAAGAGATGAATTTTCAGCTAAAAAATATCTATTTTCTACCAAAAATGGAATAGTTAAATTTTCATTCAAAAAATTAATTTTCAACAAAATAGTTTAATTTTCAAACAACAAGATGAATTTTCAACTAAAATTATGAATCTTTAATCAAAAGAATGATTTTTTAACAAAGTAGTTCAACTTTCAACTAAGTAGTTGAATTGTCAGACAGAAAAATTAATTAATAGTATATAATAATAGCCAAATTTAACGTTACAAAAATTAAATTTCACGTAAAAAAACTAAATTTCAACTAATTATTAAAATTTTCAACAAAACATGATGAATCTTTAACCAAAAAAACTAATTTTCAACAAAAAAACAATTTAATTTTAAACCAAGAAAAAAAAAGAATTTTCAACGAAATAGTTAATTTTTTAAACAAAGAGATGAATTTTCAACTAAAATGATGAATCTTCAACCACAAATAATTAATTTTTAACAAAGTAGTTCAACTTTCAACCAAGTAGTAGAAAGGAGCTTGTAAAATGGGAAAGCTATTTTAAAAATAATCTGATATTAATGATTTTTCGAAATTTTGAAAAATATGAATTAAAAATCTTAAGGCTATAAATTTGATATTGTATAATTTTTTCCGCAATTCAAATTTAAAAATTTTCAATTTCAAGCGCCCTTTTGAAAATGGCCTACATTGAGTCGTAAAATTGATTAATTTTCAGCTTTAAATGTTTTGTACTGTAATTATTTGAATTAGGAATGGAAGGCTTTGAATTACGATTTATTTATATATATATATATATATTACCATTAAGCCATTTCCCTTTCGGCGAGCCTCAAGGGGTAAGCGTGACACTACCCGATTCGGGTAGTGTTTCTAGGTGGATAGTTTCTTGTAGTAAATAACTACAAGTGTGGGCTCACCACACCCACCACCGCCAACAGCAACGCAGTAGTATCAGACGGTCACCCATCCAAGTACTAACCGCGCCCAACACTGCTTAACTTCAGTGATCTAACGGGAACTGGTGTTTCCAGCGTGGTATGGCCGTTGGTAATTAATTATTAAAAATTTCTTACTTACAATTGTTATTTCATTAATATTCGAAATCATTCTGACTTTTTTATACAATAAACTAAGAAAATTAACGATTCCACTGCTGCTTAAAATTAAAAAATTGTTATCATAATAGACTTCAACAACTAATTATTTTTACTGAAATAAGAATTCAAAAAGGTTGAAAAAATTTTCTTCATTCCAAGTATTTTGAGTCATAAAAAAATGAAAAACTTATCAACTGAAAAAGAAAATTAAAGAAACACAGTAAGCAAAACGGTTTATTTGATCGTTATTATTATTAATTTCATTTTCTTGTACAATTTCAAAAAATATTAATTAATCCCAAAGAGTTTCATATATTATCAATTGAACAATTATTTATTATCTTCCTTCTACACTCATGTGCTTCTAAACTTCAAACAAATAATAAAACGAACCAATTTAAAAAAAAAACAGGAATAAAAAAACAAAAGCATTTCTGCGAACCAACTTCATGTTGCGAACAGAATAATAATTATTATTTATATAATTACTTAATTAATAACTTTTTAATTACTATAATTTTTGTATTACTATAATTAAAATACATATAATAAGAAAGAATAAACCCCAACGAAATATCGCATTTCTTTTTAAAATCGAGTCGGAACCCAAAGTTTGACGGTCCTGAGTCGACCAAGAAAGATCGATTACTACGTTAGTCAAGCGCTATCTTCTCGTCTCAGCAAATTGCCCAAACAATCTTTAAATCTCCCATCAAAATCCCTTAACAGCTTCTTAAAAAATCTTGAAATCCTTTTTAAATAATTTTTCATTATCCTTGTAGAGTTAGGATACAAGAAATCAAGCAGATTAGACGTGACTTGACCATTTAAAGGCGACGCAGCGTTTCCGCAACGTCAGTCGCTCGCTCGTGTCTCTAGCGAAGGGGAAAATGTCGGTGTGTTGGTGGGGTCCGTTGTGCCATTAGTGACTTTCGCCACCAATTTCTCCGCGTACCCAACATATTTTCGACCCCAGAGCAGAAAACCCTTCGTGTAGGTACTGCCCTTGAAAGATTCATAACGGAAAGCACCCAAAGGTGCTCGCGATAGTGAAATTTGCTCCGAGATTTCGTGCGTGCTGTGCGGATCTTGAAAGGGCAGTGTTTTGTGCGTGGCAGGCATAGAACGAAGAGGCAGCAGGCAACATGACGTCGATGCTCGCAACCATGGGCAAGACCGAATTCATCGTCGGGGGCAAGTACAGACTCATGAGAAAAATCGGATCTGGATCCTTTGGAGATATTTATCTAGGCATCAACATCTCCAATGGAGAGGTATGGAAAATCAAGTCAAATGATCAAATATATACCGTTTTTCGATCGCGATACCCCCCTTTTGTCCCGATTCACCTCGCCTGGAACCCGTGTAACTGTCTCTTCTCGACTTTTGCCTTTTTTGTCGGCTCCTTTGACCCCGTGAAAAAGTACGATTTTCAATTTATTTCTTCAAATCGTGCAATCCCACTTTTCTCCCTTTATGGTGATACTACTCGACGCGGAAACGAAAGTTGTGGTGAAAAAAAATTTCGTCACTTTAGAGTTTAGAATGAGAAAATGATTTTTATTCTTGTGACTTTTTTATGGTCAAGAATTAAACAGTGAAAATTAGCGAAGGGAATTGAGAGAAACTCGATTGCATGAAAATCGGTAATGCTTTGTTGTCCCAACTGGTGCGATGCAGGTGTTACGAAACTTGTCGAGGTCGTAGGAAACCTCGGAACAGTCATTGTTGAAACTATTGCTTTCGAAATGACCCTATTTGTTTTCATAAGTTGATTTGGATGACAAGAATTTGATGGAGTTTTGGTTTTAGTTTGATGTTATTGAAGCCGGAAGTTAGGGACTTGTTGACGGCTTGGAAATTTGGAACAGGTTCAGACTTGTTACACTTTTCCTGGAAATCGAGTGACGAGTTACGCCAGATGATGACACGGAGGTCTGACATCGATATCCTTGTTCTGATTTAAAAGTATTCAGCGTAAATGTTTTTGAGAGTTTTGTTTTCAAAAAGGCTGTCAGCGAGTCACTTTTAAGTGCATTTGAGCAACTTTTGAAAACAGTTTTATCTCTTTCCGTATCACATTTTCTCACAAAAATATTTCGAATTCTGAAAAGTTTAAAGAGGGTAAATAAAATTGTACATTGTGCAAGATAATTATTTAAATTATAAATCGTTAAGCGATTATAAGGTTGAAGTAGTTACGTGCTTGAAGTTCTGGACGTTCATTTGAACGAAAATTTTTAATGATTTTTTTATAATCGAATAAATAGATTACCAAAAGAAAACTATATTTTCTTTTGAATGTTCAGGACTTTAGGAACATATTGAAGTTTAAACATATGAATTGTTCTAGTTTATACATTTTCGATATGAATTTATTCAAGTTTGATCGCTTTCAATTTAAAATTATTGTTGTTAAATAAACTTGAAATCTGAAGTCGTACAGTTTCGAACATTTTTTTATTTTGAAAGCTTCATTCAGACATTTTTTTTTATTTTGAGTGCCTCCAATTAAACAGTGTTTAATCTTGAAGTCTTAAGTTTTAAGTTGTAAAATTTTCAAGCTTTTGAAAGCATTGTACTTCGAATTTACAATTTAAAGGCTTTTAATTTGATATTGTTCAATTATAAGCACAAAACATTTTAATGCGTTAGTTCATAAATGTTTCATATTTGGAGATTAAAAAATATTTCAAGCTTCGAGTTTTAATTCATTTGATTTGAATTCGAGAAGGTTCAAATTAAAAAGTTCTAATTGGACTGAATATTTCTGGAGTATTTAAATTTTATTTATGCTTATTTGTTCTCAAAAAATTACTTCTGTTTTTAAATAGTAATTCGCGATTGTCGAAAAACATTTATTTATTTATAAAATTAAAACCAAAATTAATAAAAAATATGCTCTGAATTACTACGGGGTTTTAGGATAATTAGGAAATTCATACCTCTTTTTTTCTTTTCAGGAGGTTGCGATTAAACTCGAAAACATTCGAGCTCGTCATCCACAGCTTCTGTATGAGTCGAAGTTGTACAAAATTCTTCATGGAGGTATTGGAATACCTCACATTCGCTGGTAATTAATTTCAATGTGTACTTTATTCAGGGATCACAATCTTTCCTCAAGACCCCTTTTTCAAATTCCCCTTTTCTCCCCTATTCTCGAAAAACCTCCGCTTTTGTCTTTAAATATACAGTATACTACAATATTTGATTAAAGTCTCAAGTTTTATTTTTAAATATTACGATTAAAAAATTTATAAATTTTTATTTGACCGGTTTTTAAACTAACCTATTTAGGATTTAAATAAACTTTTAAAGCTAAAATAATGTTATGCTGAATCTATATAAATTAAATATTTTTGAAATGTAAAATATTTCAGGTTCTCAAACTTGAACTATTTTTAATTTGAGTTTAACGGCATTGAAGAGTATCATTCCAAAGTTACATTTAAAGTATTAATTATAGTAAGGACGAAATGGCAAATCTTGAAAATAAATATTTAACGATACTATTGAATGTCAAGATATGATTATGAATGATGACACTTTTTCAAAGAGAAAATGTTCTTGATTATGTGAGCGATTTTAAACATATAAAAATTATTTATTTAACCAATTTTATTTTTTGTCGGATGTTTTTATATCACCGTGAATGGATTTCCAACGGCCCAAGTATATCTAATTTTTTTAAAATATATTCTTTAATGGCAGAAATTATTAAAAAATCATTTGAAATGATGTAGAAATATAACATTTCTTATAAAAAGATTGTCTCTACTCGCTTTGATCCCTGTTTATTTAATTTAAATGTTTATTTCGCAGGTCAGAATAATTAATACAATTTGTGTAGGTGGATTTACCTTTATAAGCCTAAAGTTCTGTGATATGCTTGAATTTCTGGAGTTCAAATGAAGGACATTTTTATTTGATTTCTTTTTAAACTATAATGAGTCCTAAAACTGATGGGCTATTATAAAAGTCCGTGTCTAGGTTCACCGAAATTCGGTGAGCGCAGAACAAATAATTTTGGTGAGCCCAGGGTATCTGGAAAAGGGTGGCTAGATTCACAGAAATTCGGTGAGCGTAGCACAAATATTTTCGGTGAGTCTAGACATTTCGATTATAAAACCAATAAGCCTTTTTTTATTTGTAGCTTAAACAATATCAGTGAAAAATAATTTGTATTTTGAATGGCGGATTTCCCTCAAATATATAGTTTGAATCTTCAAAATAGGAAGCAGAAAGCATCTTTCTGACGATTTGTGAGTAGTTTACAGGCAAATCTAAAATCGCCGAGCGACATAAATTTAAAAAGAAATTTAAAAAAATTGTCCAACATTTTAAAAGCTTTTTTTTTTTAATATTACGTCGGGAAGTTCGCTCAAAATTTGTGAAATAAACCTATTTTTTGTAAAAGTAGAATTGAATTTTACTGTTAAAAAAGACTTGGCGCTTTTTTTCTTTAGATATTTAAAATGTTTAAAAATTGTCCAAAAGTAATAAACAATAAAGAAAATACGAGTGCGGAAACGCTTTAATAACCATAATGACAAAAAAACCTTTTTTGCTAGGCAAAAATCTCCATAAAATGCACAGTTTTCAATTTGTTCAATTTTGTTATAATAATTTTTTACTCAGTTATCACTATATAATAACACCTTCTAAACAACTTAAAATATATTTGTTTAATACTTTAATTTGAATTTGATCCATTTCAAAAAGGACATGCTACGTTATTTTCGTTTTTAGTATAAATCACTTCAAAATCATTAGAAAAAAGTATTCTGTAAAAAAAATCGTGTGCAAGAACTTTCAGGTTGAAAATGAGAGGCTCACCGTGCAGTGTTTTTAAATCAGATCTTTAGAATATCTGAGACTATTTGAATTAAATATAACTCATTCGAAAAAATGTGGTTTCTTTGCCTATACTTGAATGTTTACGTGATATCTTGAGTGTTGACTAAAAGTAAAATGACTCATTTGTAGCTTCATGTACTATATATTGATCCTTGATATATTATCTGATGTTTATGCTCAACTTTATTCTCATCTTGATAAAGAAAGAAGCTAGTCCATTTAAATTCACATCAATTCTTATACGCCCAATTATTCCTGTAGATACCCTTAATTGTCGGAACTAATTCTTATAAGTTACATATCATCTTTCTTACAATTTGGAATCATATCGTTATAGCATATAACATTTATTACATTAATATTAATTATAATAATGGAGAAAATAAATTCCTGTTTTAAAAATGAAAGCTTTAATTTTCTGATTAGAGCTCAAAAATTTCAATCGTTTAATTTGTCGGAAGTTTGGATAAAAATTCAACCGTCAATACATAAATGTTTAAACGTTTAATCAACATTTTTTCAAACCTTTTTCTTAATTGTGTATATTTTGCTTTACACAAGGTTCACAATCTTTCCCTTATTCTCTTAAGTTTTCCCTTTTTAAATTCTCCTTTTCCCCTTTTTCTCTTGAAATATTATACTAAATTATTAAAACTTTAACAACCCTTGTTCGTTTTACATCTACAAAATTATTCTATTCAAAACTAGAATATGCTACTATGTGTAGTGCAAGCTTAATTTTTTTTAACTTACAGAATTAATTTAACTTTTTTTTAATGTAAATTCAAAATTTTGTCAATTATTAACAATGAGAATACTAAAATGAAATCTGTTTAATATTAAAGCACTTAAATCAATTATTTATAAAAAGGCCATAGCAACAGGCACCGAAATTTCGGTACCAATAGCTGGACCCGGAAAAGGGACCATTTGTACTGAAATTTCTGTTTAAGTAGCCGTTTTTCGGTAAACGTAGACACTGCCTTTTAAATAAATAAAGTACAAAACAAATAAAAAACAATATCGTTACACAAATATAACTATGTAAGTGCATCAAGTTTCAGCCATAAAATATAATTATAGTAATTTTAAAAACAAATATTGGATGGTGAACCATTTTTAATTAAAATTTAAAAAGTTAAATAATTTAAAACAGTCCAAATTTATTTCTACATCTTACTGGTACAAAATTTACAGATGTTTATTTAACGGATTTCAAAGAAAAATATGTAGGATTGAAATAAACTTTAAATTAATTATAGTATTTTTAAAAGAGAATATATTCTTGATTATGAGAACAATTTTAAGCATATAAAAATTGTTTATTAACCAAGTTTTGTTTTTGTCGGACTTTTTTATATTGTCTAGAATGGATTTCCAACTACCTAAGTATCCAATTAATTTTTTTTAAATATTGTTTCTTTTTAATGTAAAAATAAATGTTTAATCTTGCCTCTATTTCCCCCTTTTCTTTAGCTCCTTTTGCACTGTGATCCCTGTTTAGAAAAAATTACAAAGAACCCCGCACTATTTACATTGAAAAAGGTATCTGGTTTTAAAAAAAAATTTATTTTATCTTGTAGTCCATAGAAATAGAAGAAATTGCACTAAAGGACTCGGACCGACTATGACTAGTTTTTTTGTTGCGGGGTTCTTTCAGTTAACTTATCTATAATTTTAAGGTGCTACTTTAATAAAATAATAAAATACTTTAATAAAATGTAGGTATGGACAAGAACGCGAATACAATGTTCTCGTAATGGATCTCTTGGGCCCGTCCTTAGAGGACTTGTTTACATTCTGTTCTCGGAGATTCACGATAAAGACTGTCCTGATGCTTGCTGACCAAATGATCGGAAGGATTGAGTACGTTCATTGCAAGCATTTCATTCACAGAGACATCAAGCCAGACAACTTTTTGATGGGCATTGGGCGCCACTGCAATAAGGTAATTTAAATACCAAGTCTTTTTTTTACTTTCGCAAAAAATATCATTTCACTCTCCTAAATATTAAAGATCATTTGAAGGGTTGCAGTACAGAACTAGATAACCAACCAAATCGGAATTTTTCAGGAGAGCGAAATAACATTTTGTAAAATTGATGCCAAAAAAGTATGATTAAAAAAAATTATCCAGTTCCGAGAAATAGAATGTGAAAGTTTACAATCTCAAAGTGACAGGAACCTAAAATTGGAACAGGCTCGGTTGAGGTTCATGATAAAAAGTGCAATTTTCAGTTTAAACAAAAAATAAAAACTTCCTGTCGAGATATTAAGTTACTAAATTGGGAGAAAGGAGTTTGGACAGAAAAAGTTAACCAATTCCGTGTAAATCATTCAAGAATTTAGAAGTTCGAATTTCATGGGGTTTAAAAAACGTCTTTGGATAGCGACCAAAAATATATTTTTCAATTTTTAAAAAGTAATGAAAACTTGCTCCGTAGATATGGGGAGGTTGCGTAAGAATAAAAGAGTTTTCATCCAAAAAAATTATTCTGTTCCGGGAAAATAAAGTTTTAGTGTGACGATATTGTACTCTAATGGACGAGTCTACGCTGAAGAGTCTATAAAAAGCAGAAAGATATATTTTTTCTTTATAAATAAACGATAATGATTTTAAGAAATATCGTTTCTGATCGCAAGGCAAACAGTTAAGTGAAAGCAAAAACCTTATCAAAGTGGCTTTTTGTAGTAAACGAACATTTAAGATTTTAGGTTGGAATTTCATTGGTACTTTGGTGCTGAAAAAAGTGGCAAATAGTTTTAAGGGCTTTTGCTTTGAAAAAATAAGTATTTTATTATTTTACTGTAATTAAACACTTAAAACAAAGGAAGATGGGAGATATACAGAGAATCAGTTACCTGGTTTTGAATTACCAATCTTTTTATTACTACATTAAAAATGAGATTTCGAACAAATCATTTCAACACAACGTGTATTTGATTTTTTTTTTTAATTTTATGCAAAAATCCAATTTTCAGCAAAAATTTGGTTCTCTAGCTCTGTACTGCAACCCTTCATTTTATATTTAAGATTTTAAAGTTAATGTTTCATTATTGAAAAGTCTACTATTATGTTTTTGGTTCAGATTTAGTTAAAAATTCGACCATTTGGTTAAAAATTTAATTGTTTTGCTGAAACGTCGTCTTTTTTAGCCGAAAATTCAACTGTTTTGTTGACAATTCGTATTTTTTGGGTAGAAAATTCGAACTTTCGGATTCAAAATTCATCTGTTAGAAAAGTCATCTTTTTCGGTTGAAAATTCTTCTTTTAGGGTTGAAAGTTAATTATCTTTAATTGAAAACTGTAGTATTATATTTTTGGTCCAGAATTGATCTATTTTGGTTACAAATTCTACTATTGGGTTGAAAATGGAATAATTTGCTGAAAATTTAACTACTCTCATCAAAATCATCTTTTTGTTGAAAGTTAATTCTTTTTATTTGAAATGTCTACTATTGTATTTTGGGTTAAGAGTTCATCTTTTTTAGTAAAAAAAAATCTACTATTTGGTCGAAAATTCAACTATTTTGTTAAAAAGACATTTTTTTGGTCAAAATTCAACTGTTTTCTTGAAGGTTCGTCTTTTTTGCATATAAAATCCATCCTCTTTATTGAAAATTTATGTTTTGGTAGAAAAATCATCTTTTTTTTTTTTAAATTCATCTTTTTTCTTGAAAATTTATCTTTCATTGTTGAAAGTTAATTATTTTTTAATTAAAAAGTCTAACATTATATTTTTGGTCAACAATTCATCTGTTATAGTTTCAAATTCTACTATTTGTTGGAAAATTTAATTATTTTTTTGAAAATTCAACTATTTTGTTAAAAATTCATCGTTTTTGGTGGAAAATTACACTATTTTGTTGATAATGCAATATATTTCGAATTGCAATCTTAGAAATATGGTGCCATCTACATTCATGTTATTTGAAAGAATTTATCCCCCTGTTGCTTCCTCATAGAGGTTGGTTTGTAATGACCTCAATTTTCAAGTCTACTTTTTGACATATTTCGATATAACTCGACCCCAGGAGCTCGAAAATATATTTTTTTTAAATTTCCGTGTGTGTAAAACTTTTTTTTGCTCACCGTATCTTGAAAACTAACAGAGTTCATGAAATTTTGACTTATTGTAGCTCCGATTAATATCCAGGTCTGATATAATTTTGAGTTTTTTTTTGTATAGAGATTACAAAAGAAATGACCTTGTTTATATGAGAAAAGCTTTTTTTTTATTTAAAATATAACAATAAGTTATCTAGTGTATTTGTTCGCGTCTTCAAGACGCATCGATCGACCTATTGTTCATTATTTTATGAACCACCAGTATCGATTAATGAAGTTCAAAAAAATGTTGTATTCTATTTATATGAAAAAACTTTTTTGATATTCAAAATACAACAATACTATATCTAGACGCATCGATCGACCTATCTGACTGTATCTGACATGTTTGTTTGCGTCTACGAGACGCGTCAAATGATCTATTAAGTACTTTCTATGACCTTTTATGATCTATTGTTTATCTTCTTGATATGAGAAAAACTTTTTTAATTTCGAGAATACAACAGAATGCGTAATCATTTTTGATTAATCAATAGCCACTTAGAAAGTTATACGTTTAGTCTCGATCTTTTTTGTATCAAATAGCGAAGCAAGTCATGGAAATGAAGGTCAAAATAAAAGAATCGATAATTCTTTTTGAAACGTTTCGTTCACTGTTTTGGACCCTCATCAGTCAAAAAACATTTATTAAGCCTGTAAAAAACATACAATTAATGTAGAAATATTTATAAAACAGAATGAATAATGATGAATGAAAATTTGAAAAAAAATTTAAGTGAAAGAAAGAGAAGGGTTGTCTCATAAAAGGAGGCCCTCAATTTTAAATCTATATCACGAGCCATAAATATTGAGAACAGCAAAGAAAACGGAATTTCAATAAGGAAAAAAGAAAAACAAACATACCTGGTACAAGGTAAAAATCCAAGAGAAAGTCAAAGTAAAAATCCAACAGAAATAAAAAAACATGATTTAACATAAATAAATATTAAGAGAAAACAAATAAAAATATAAATACATAAGTTATATATATATATATATATATATATATATATATATATATATAATACATTAAATAATGAAAGTTATGGTCATAATGTTTAGTGAGAGCAGTATGAGCAGCTTTATCAGGATGGGAAATAGAATATCTATGCTCACGACCACGGTTTTCTATAGTTCGGCCAGTCTCACCTACATAAGAAAAGGGACTCTATTTCCCATCCTGATAAAGCTGCTCATACTGCTCTTAATAAACATTATATTGATACCGGCCATAACTTTGATTTGGATAATTTTGAAATTCTATCATTTGAGAACAATAGAGCTTGTAGAAAAATAGTTGAAAACTGTTTTATCAATAAAGTACCAAATACAGCTAATCTGAGATATGAAAATAATTTATTTCCTGAAGTTTAAAAAACCTCTTCCAAGACTTTAATTTTTATGTCGTTGAAGTTACATTCTACTTTATCGACCCATTCATCACTTTCTGGTTTTCTTGTTTGAATTTTCGTAATTTCCTTCAGTTGTTCAGTCAATCGTCTTCACGTTTCAAGCGGGATGTCAGGCTTTCGCCCTTATTTATTTATATTTTTATTTTCTATTCATATTTATTTATGTTAAATCATGTTTTTTTATTTCTGTTGGATTTTTACTCCCTTCGATTTTTAACTTGTACCCGGTATGTTTGTTTTTCTTTTTCCCGTATTGACCTTCCGGTTTCTTCGCTGTTCTCAATATTTATTGCTTGTGATATAGATTCAAAATTAAAGGCCTCCTTTTATGAGACAACCCTTCTCTTTCTTTTACTTGAAAAAAAAATTAATTTTTGTGCATGATTATTCATTTTGTTCTATAAATATTTCTACATTATTTGAATGTTTTTTACAGACTTAATAAATGTTTTTTGACTGATGAGGGTCCAAAACAGTGACCGAAACGTTTCAAAAAGAATTATCGAATCTTTTATTTTGACCTTAATTTCCATGACTTGCTTCGCTATTTAGCCACTTAGCAAGTTTTAAAAAGTTACATTGTTTACTTGAAGAAAACTTTTGTTTTAACTTGGAATATAACACTACTGTAAGTTAAAAAGTTGGTCATTGTAACAGAGCACAGCGATTAACATTTTGATGGACACTCTGATTTTCTTAAAATCAGATTTTCGGTAAGACGTGGAGACATAACCTTGCAAAATATTGAAATTATCAATTTTTTTTTCTTTTGTCAGGGAAAAACTTCCTAAAAATGAGCACAAATAAATAAAGCCATACTGAATACATCCATAGTACTTCGCAGCGGTTTATTTCCTTATTTTCTTAAAAAATCATCCTATTTTCCCTGTTTTTAGAGCGTTTTGGGCTGTGATTTCTGAAATCAATTTTACAATAATTTACATTATATATTTTGCCCTAAAATGTTTAATTCTTTTCAAATTGTTTATAATAAAGCAATTAGTATTGAATGATTATTATTATAAACGCTTGCAAGTCAACCGGGAAAAATGTAACTTTTTACTGGGAAAACCGGGAAATAGCTTGGATTTTTTCTTAAGTTTGAGTGATCACCCTGCTCTAAATAAATGAATTCTTATTTGTTTTCTTCGCTTTCAGCTCTTCTTGATTGATTTTGGATTGGCTAAGAAGTACAGAGACAGTCGCACAAGATCGCATATCGTCTACAGAGAAGATAAAAATCTGACTGGAACTGCGAGGTATGCTTCAATCAACGCCCATCTTGGAATTGAACAGAGTCGCAGAGACGACATGGAGTCCTTGGGATATGTACTTATGTACTTCAATCGGGGATCTCTTCCGTGGCAAGGACTTAAGGCCGCAACCAAGAAGCAAAAGTACGAGAAAATTAGCGAGAAGAAAATGTCCACACCAGTCGAGGTTTTATGCAAGGTCAGAGGTCTTTGCTTTCTATCCAGACTATTGAATACATTATTTTAAATAATATAAGTTACGTTTTAAGGTTATGCAACCTGTATTTTTATATTTTATATTTCCATTTTTTCAAAATGTTTGGAGAAATTTGAAGCGATTACAAATTTCAAGATAATTCACGGGATTTCAAAGTATTTCAAGGGATTTGGAGGGATTTTACCGGGCCTACTCAATTTTATACGATCTTCAAGAACTAAGATTTAAGGATATTTTCCAAGATACCAAGAAATTTCAGAGGATTTTAAAAGGGCATCAAAGATGATATCAAGGGGTTTTAGGGAATTTCTAGAGAACGTTATTCTAGGAATTTCCACGAATTTTATGGGATCTCTGAGGATTTCAATGATTTAAATATTTTTAAAGAAATTTAAAAATATATTAAGATTTCCGAGGGGTTCACACCTCGACCTATAGAGTGTACACTAATTTCAAGTGTATTCAGTGACTTCATGTGAATTCAAGTGACTTCAGCGAAGGTGTACACCTGACTTCACGAGTTGTTAATCCCTCGAAGATTTCAAGATGTTGTATGGGATTTCAAAAGACTCGAGCGATTTTCAAAATTTCAAAGATTTCATAAAATTTCTTGGGATTACAGAAAATTACTGAGGAATTTCAAAAGGTCTCATAAGATTTCAAAAGATTAGGAAGGAATGTCACAATATTTGAGATATTCATAGGATTTTAAAAGAAATTAAAAGATTCTATAAGATTATACGGAATTTCTATGGATTTCAAGGGATTTAAAAAATTGAAGAGTTTTCCAGTGATTATAGAGAATTTCGATACAATTTGAGGGTTTTTAATAGATTTCAGTAGATTTTAATAAGGGTTACTGAAAGATTTGAAAGAAATACAATTTTGAAAAAGTTCTGAAAAAAGTGATGGATTTAGGAAAAAATGACTGAAATTTTTTAATGATTATTAATAATTATCAATAATAAACAGTGTTAATAATCTTAATAATTATTTTAATGCTTTGCGGAACATTTAAAATTCGGCGAATTGACTTTTTTACTAATAAAAATAGTATGATTATAATTCCAGAAATTTTTAGACTTTTTGAAAAATAGAATATTAATGAGAATTGTTTAGAATTCTATGATAATTGAAAAGCCCTTTACATTATTCACATTGACTACTAATTGTTCAAGAAATTGTTGGTAAATTAGTCTGCGACCAGTAGATTGTGTTGAAATTGAATATAATTTACTAGATTAAAAAAAAAAGTACACGTGTATTGTTTTAAAGTAGACCTGGAAAACCTGAAAGTCGTAAAATTTTGAAACCGGATAACGGTAGCCACTCTGTCAACGGATTTCAAAGATTTCAGGGAGTTTCAAAACTTTTAGGGTATTATAAAAGATTTCATTATTTTTTAAGGGAAAATAAAAAATATTATAGGGTTCAAAGTGTTATCACGGGATTTTATTCGATTTTTGTGAGATTTTCAGAGATTTCATAAATTTTGAAGGATTTTAAAGAGTTTAGGGTATTTTACAAAATTCCAAGAAATTTAAAAAGATTAAAAAATTTTTAAGGCTTTTCAACGATTTTCAGAGGATTTCATAAAATTTCAAAGGATTTTAAAAAGGTATCCAGGATATACACTTATTGAAAACTAAAATTTATATTTAAAAAACAGAGTCATCTAGTAGAAAAAGACTGATCAAACACTTTACTCTTGATCATTTTTCAAAATTACTAGTATATATCTGCAATTATTTATTATTGGTTATGCATTTTTCTAAATTTCTCAGTAAGTTAAACGTGACTTGAAATGACCAAACATTCTTTAGAATGATTGCGATCATACTAAGCGCTAATAAAATGTAATATAAAACGAGATTATACGATTTTCTTAAATCTTTTATTAAATCACTTAAGTTTATATTTTTAACAATAATTTAAAAGATCTAAATCCTTTACTAAAGGTTTTAGATATTTTTACTTCCTGTTTAATCTGTCGTCAAATCTAGAAAAGTAGATCACCAAATCTAAGGGTGTATTTAGTAAATAGTGCAAAGCTCGCTAGACTTCAAAAATGTTAAATGATTTTGGGGATAGTAGTAATTTAAAAAATTGAGCAAAAGCTTTGTTTTATGGATATTTGTTCAAAACCCCTGAAAATCTTTTAAATTCTTTCAAATCTTCGGAAATATCGTGAAATCTTTTAAATCCATCAATTCTTGTGATTAAATAGTTTGAAATTTCATTTAAATATTATAAAACCCCCTTGAAATATTTGAAATCCTATCAAGTCTTTTGAGATCCTGGAAAATTAATTTAAATATCTTATTGAGAGCCTTAAAAATGACTGAAATTCTCATAAGTTTGATACAATCTCTTGAAATCTGTCGAATCTGTTAAAAATCATTAAACTCTTTGGAAATTCCTTGAAATTCTGTAAGTCTCTTGAAAGCTCCTGGGAATTATTTAAAGTACCCTAATTTATTTCAACTCTTTAGAAATACCTTGACATCTCTTGAAATTCTTGAAATTCGTTGGAATCTTTTAAAATATCTTGAAATCTTTCAAATTTCTTAAAATATAAAAAACACTTGTCATAATGAAAATTTCTGCAAATCTTTCAAGTGCTTTGAAATCCCTTAAATCTTGTGAATATATTCCTTGAAATTTGATTGAAATATTATAAAATCCCTTCATATATTTGAAGTTCTGTGAAATCCGTTGAAACTGCTCATAAATCCTTTGACATATTTGAAAATCCTCTGAAATCCCTTGGAATCTTTCAAATTATTGAATTTTCGAGCCGAAACTACGAATTTTCTACAAAACAGCCTAACTGTGTAACAAATAGCGGAGTTTTATACCAAATTCTTGATTTTTCGACCCGGTTGAATTTAAAACAAAAAAGTTAAATTTTAAGTTAAAAAAGTTACTTTTCAACAAAACAAAAAAAAAACAACGAATTTTCAATTAAAATTATTCATCGTCAACCAAAAAAAATGTACTTTTATGAAAGTAGTTCAATTTTCAATCAAGGAGTTGAATTTTCAAACCAAAAGATATATTTATCAACGAAAAATGTAATATTTGATATTTAAAAAAAAAGGTTTTTATTAAAAATCGGGAATTGTTGGATTTAACTATTAATTCAGTTGGAATTTAAGTGGAAAAATGAAAAAAGGGGAAAGACTGTGAAGTCTGCGATAAATAAATAGGAATTTTGATCATTTATAGACTAAAGAATAACATTTTAAATAAACCTTGAAAGTTCATTTTCAATACTTTGAAAAATTTTATGATACTATTTACACTATTTTCGATCTCTAAAGCGATTCCGAGGCCTGATAGGTCATATGTTATTAAAATCTTTCATATTTCATAATAAATATTATCTTTATACTATAATTTTGGACATATGGATTTTTATAGGGTTTATTTGTGAAAACTGTTACGTCACCGTATTAGCACCCCCATTCCCCTCCCAAGAAAAAAACTGTTGCCGAATTTATAGATTGCTCCTGATCGCTTTAAGCTTTATTAAAAAAAAAATTCTCAACAGGGCTTCCCAGCTGAATTCGCGATGTACCTGAACTACACTCGAGGGCTGCGTTTCGAGGAAAGTCCAGATTACATGTACCTTCGCCAGTTGTTCCGAATTCTGTTCCGCACGCTGAACCACCAATACGACTACACGTTTGACTGGACGATGCTGAAGCAGAAGGCGGCAGTAGCCAGTTTGAACGGCGGAGCATCGGCTAGCGGACACGGCCAGGCTGGCCAAGGAACCGCTGGACAAGGTACAGTTCCAGGACAGCCGACTTCCCAAGCTGCTCCGCAGCCAGGTTCGTAAAAGATTTCTGGTAATGCTTTTGGCGCAGATTTTCAATGAGAAAGTTTCAATACACTCAAAACGAGATCCCATCGAATCACTACATTCTGTTTCGCGTCAGTAAATTGGGATCGAAAGCACTAAGGTGCCTCATATTCAATTCATGATAACTGGTACTTTATTCACCTGTTTTGATCTTTGATCGCTGATTTATACTTGTCGCAAAGCAAATGTCAATAAGGTACCGGGATGGTTGCAATCAGCAGATCAAGCTATTATCAGATTTGCGTATTATAAGAAACCTGTGCGAGGCTATAGGGCTAAGCCGTTTAAGGAAGATGCAGGTAACAAAGAACAACTGATTCTAGACTACATACGTACGTGGAATATAATAGAATATAGAAGGTCATTTTTACATTTTTCCCTTCTTTCATTTTGATTTTCTCTTTACTTCTGAAAATGTCTTCCTTTTTTTTGGCGGATTTAAATAAACGGGTTTCTTGTGAGTCTTTTTTTGGTTACTGTAAATGTATTCACTAATACTTTTATACTTTCTAGATGGGAATCATAAAGGGATTTTAGAAATATTAACGTTTGTTCAGATCAAAGCTCTCTAATTTTCATTCTCAGGTTTGGTACGAATGTGGTCTTTAGAATAGTGGTTTTTAGGTTCCCCTGTACAAAGTCTAATGTATTTTTGATCCAGTTCCATTCTTTTTGGAAACTCGTTCCAAGTGTTTCAATTTTAAATTTCCGATATTGATTGGAGTTTGTACAGACAAATGCAATTTATCCAAAGCAGATAGGTTCTATCCTTTTAAGTGCAATACAACACTCGGTTAGATGGATATAAAATGTAATTGTGACGATCGATAATCTGTTGATCTCTCAAATTCGCTCTTGGGAAACACGTGCGTTGAAAAACCTCAAATACAAAACAATTGTTAGTGAACCTGCAAATATTTGTAATTAATCAGCTGACTGTAGTTTAAATCAACATTTAAGGTCAACTTCAAACTTATTCTCCATATTGCACTCAGGATCTGAATTTTTAGTACCTAATTTAAAACTACAATGTTTCAAGTGCAGTCAGCTGATAACACAACAGTGAAGAAGTGTTCTGTCGATAAATATTAACCGATTGCGTCATTTCCGCTTAAAATAGTGCATTCTAAAACTAAAATTGAACGTCCAATGAAACTAATTGCATCTTAAATTGTAAGTGGAAATGTCGCGATCGACACTAGATGAAAATAAGGTCGTGCTGTATAACCAAGTAGTAATTGTTTGTACTCGATTTCAAACAATCCGAAAAATTTTCTGTTAAAATAAGTCGATATTTAAAGCGAAAAAATCAAGGATAATCAAATAATAACATTAACGAGATAGTTGTATGTTAATCGATAACAGCACTTCATTTTCATGATCACTTAATCTTGGGCAGATATAACACTGATCACTGATTCATTATAACATTCGCCAGAAATCGAATTAATTTTACATTCTCCATTTTTCAACAGGGTGTCTACCAATTTTTGTCTTCAAAATTCTAAAATAATAATTTTAGAATGAGATTAGAGTGTCTACCTGGCCCGAAAATGGCCGGAAATTTTGTTAATCGGGAAAAAAACCGACTAGTGGTCGGGAATTTGATACAATGGCGGGAATTTTTCATTTGATTGTACTAAAATAAATATTCAGTTTTATTACTCTCAATTTGTTCAATCGCGAAACGAACAATGAAAAAGACTTTATTTTCGACAATGGCGATAATATATGTGATGCTATTTGCATTGTTTTATCTTTTGAAATCCTTAAAATCTTTGAAATTTTGAAATCGGGTGTATGTGTTAGTATTTATCTGGAATTGTAAATATGTATATTTTTAAATCAAAGAGAGAAAGATCAACGTTTCAAAAAAAAAAATATAAACTGTAATTATAATTTGGAACAGAGGGGATTTTGGAAGAGATATCTGTAATTCTGAATTTGAGAAGAGAATTTTCTAAAACAATTATTATAATTCTGACTTTGAGCAAGCAGGGTTGGCCACTGAAACGGGAAGTGGCCGGGAATTTTTTGAGACCTGAAAAAACCAGGAAACGACAGTGAATTTATTTTTGTACCGGAAATTTTACAAATTTCTAGAAGAAAAATATTAAGTTTCTTGAAATATCACAATTACATATCACGTGATAAAATACAATTTAAAATAAGTTCGAATTCAACCTTTTTTATATGAAGTTCAATTGTTATTTCAATTATGAAGATTTCAGATTACACTGTGTAATTCTAAACTCTTTCACTTTAAGAATTTTCCATTTTAGTTCCTAATTTTTAAGCGTACATTTTCAATTAAAAGAATTTTAAAATGCAGGATTGAAGGCCTAAACAATTGAAAATTAAAAGTGTTTGAAATTAAAAATTTCGGATAAAAAACGTTTTAAGTTGATCAACTGTAAACATAAATTAATGAATGGATTTTAAAATTGAACTGTATTTCGAGTATTAAAAATTGAACAATATTTGACTCTACGAGACGATTCTGAATCTGTCAAAAATTAATTCGAAAGCCTTAGGAGTTGGTAAACGTCCAATTGAAACTTTATAAACTATTTTCAATTTTGAAATAATTTCAAATTGATCGATTCATAAATAAAAACTTTTAATAAATTGCAAATTCAATTCAAATATTGTTTCAGTATAAAATATTCAATATTTAACCAATTAAATTTAACAAGTCTTAATTAAGAAAAAAAGCACTTTTTTAATATTAAGCAATATTTGACTGTTTATATTCAAAACTAAATAATTTGAAACTGATTTGATTCAAATAGAAAGCCTTAAATCATTAAAATTTCAGAGAGCTAAATTTAATCGTTGAACGTTACAATTTTAATTGTTCTATTTTTAACATTTCTAATTTGTAAGTGAAATTTTTGAATTTTTATGTATATGTTTACAATTGATCAATCTATAATTTAAAACAATTCGAGTAAGTTTAAGAAATATTTAGAAGTTTTAAAAAGATTCAAACCTTATTTAAAACTTGAAAAAATTTTTAAAAATTTTAAAGAAAATGTAGAACTTTGAAGATTTTGAAATAAAATGTGGAAGGCTTGTAGGGGGTTTTAAAAAGGTTTTGAGATAATAAACATTGTTTATTAAGATTCCTGGGAAAATTTTAAATGATTTTCATTTTGAAAAAATAATTTTAAGAGAATATTAAAAAAGATTTCAAAACAAAAACAAATTTTGATTTATAAATAACAGTTGCATAATTTATTAGTTTGATATGATTTGAAAGTAAAATAATTTAAATCTCTGAACTGTACAATTTATAAAAGTTAAAAATTAAAAGTTTTGCAGTTTAACGGCATTTAATTTAAAATTGGTCAATTGTAAAGTATTAAAAGCTTCCTTTTATATGTGTAAATTATTGAGCGTTTTAATTACAACGATTTTAAGCTTGAATTTTAAAAGTTTAAAATTGGAAAGAGATCCACTTTGAATGTTTTAATTTGCAGTTCAGTTTTTATAACTTCAAACGCAAAAAATTTCAGCTTTGAGAGTTCGAATCTTGTAATTTAAATAACCGTGAAAAATGATTACGGACCGGGAAATGACGAGGAATTGTTTTCCTTAATTGAACGGCCACTTTGAACAGGAAATTTTTTGAAAAGAATGGTAATTTTGAGTTGGTTCCGGGAATTTTCTAAATTAATTATAGTTATGATTTGGGACAGGGGATTTTGGAAGAGATATCTATAATTCTCAATTTGAAAAGGGAATTTTCTGAAAGAATGATTACAGTGCTGACTTTGGATACCGAATTTTCGAGAAAAGTGCTCATTTTTAATGTAAAGAGGAAATTTTCCGAAGCAATATTATGTGTAATTTTGAATTGGGTCAGAGAATTTTCGGAAAAATATTATAATTCATGTCTAGTACAATTTTTGAAAATAAATATAATTCTGACTTGGAACAGTGAATTTTTCAAAAGAATTCAAATTCTCTAGCACATGAAAATTGCAAAAAGAAGTGTAATTCCCAGACAGGGAAATAAAAAATCGACTGGGAGAAACCGGGAATTTAAAATCATCCGTCGGGTGGACACAATGGAGATTCCAAGTACTGGAAACAATAGGCACCCTGTTTACATTTTATACATACACACACACAATAATGATAGTATAAGATCAGTCATTCATTTACATCCATCTAATCGTTACTAATAATAATTGTCCCAAATTTTGCAAAAGAGACTTGCGACCACCTATCAAGCTTCATAATCGCTTAATAATTGCACATAAATAATCTGATTCTGTTAACCATAACCATGTCATATTTTCCTTTCTTTATCGAATCACTAGATGGTGGTTGTGAGCTTAAAAGCAGGGTAACTGGTTGGGTACGCCAGAATACCGCAGTCATCAGCACCTCTAAGAACTAGAACTAAACGATCCTCCGCCCTTTTGTAACTGCCACTGTCCTTGTCCTTCCCCAGTTTTGAGAAGCTTGAGAAAAAGAGAGAAAATCCTTTGAAGAAAAGGTGTCCCGTATCTGATCAATTGTTGTTAGCCTCTACCAAAGTCTTTTTTTTTTTAATAGAAAAAAAAACTTTATTGCAGAGAATTATCTACAAATATTTTGTATCAAATTTTGTTGAAGTTATCTTTTCTTAAATTATTTTTACATAAATTCAAATTAAAAAGTGGTCCATTTTACTTGTTGGGGGTGTAAATATGCTTTGGTACAGGCGCAAACTTCCAAGTGATCACGATTTGTACATTGTCTTTTGATTCCTATTTTTTGTGCATCTTTCAACTAGAAAATTACTTTCCCTTGTACACGTGCGAAATAAAAGTGTACAAAAAAACGAATAAAGTTTTCTACTCTTCAATTAAACTCTTTGACTTTGCTTTTAAAATGTATAATGATTGAATTCAATAGTCTGATTTTTTTTCGAGAGATTCTCAGCTTTAACTTCAACATTCTTTTGGGATTTGTTACAGGAGCACGCTAAATCTCTTAACAATGTGTGATAGCACGAAACTTGAACGCATTCGCTTAAGTGTCTCACACACTATTCATAACCGCCACCATCGTCATCCGAAGGGTCAAATCAAGCGACTCTCTAAGTCTGGAGCAAACGATTTCAATCGTATCGAGTGGAAAAATAAGTATAACCACCGAGTTCCAAGTGCTTAGAGTCTCGGTTGATGCAACTTTTCGAGTCGAAAGCCAAGCAAAGTCAGAGGCTGACTTTCATTATTAATCGTCATTATCTCCATCATCGATTATCACTGAAGTAAAGTCATCCGGAGTCCAGTTGGCGAGTGATTTAACCTTGAATTATACACACTTTTCATAGAAAGAAAGAGAGACATTGGAGTGTTCATAAAAGTGTGACTGACTGAACGTGAAATAATAACATTTTTGTATTTACTCTCTCGATCCCAAGTGTGCTTGTATGAGTGGTCAAAAGACTTGCAAATCTTTAGACCAATTGTTGAAAAATTATTCAAATTCGGTTTTCTCGATCCTAGTTGATAAGATTAGGCTAGTATATTTCTGTTCGTTCTTTTGTTAATGACGATTATAATATGACATTGTGGAGCACTCGAGACGAATTTACCTTACAAATTAATTTTAAAAACAACTTACAAAATAATGAAAAAGAATTTTACAAAATAACTAAACAACTTACAAATTATTGATTAAAAAGAAAGGAGAAAATCATTGTAGACTCTCTTTCTCTCTGTGTCGGATTTTTGTTCTGTAAAAAGATACCCATTTCTGTACAGAAAAGAATCGGACATTTTTGGAGTCAACGACTCCATTTTGTGAATTCAGTCTGCTCGAGGGATTTATCGCAGCATCGAATTAAGCGTCGATATTGGATAATCGTTCGATTGTTTAATTTGTAATAGTTTGGAGATGGTTAATTTGCAAAATCTGAGTCTTTGACTCCCAGGATTTATTCGATTCGAGAAATTATCAGAGGAACTCAAAATTTCTCAAATACTCTGGGTTTCCTCGACTGACTTTCGGAGAAACACAGAGACAGTAGTAGACTTTGTTTCTGTGGCGATAAGATAATCGCATCGCCGAAATAATTAAAAACAAACACAGAATGTAATGTCTGCAGTTATCGACTGCAAATGAAAACCGTGATATGTCATATGCTGCCGGCTGCCGATATAGCATTAAAACCTTCATATTTTATACACACTGCGTATGTACTTTTAGTTTCGTTCCTAGTTTTTAAGATTTTCATAATAAGTATATATAATCCACGAATGTTTATGTTTCGTTTAATATACCTATTATATTAAAGTAGTTTCTTTATCGCAGATTTCATTCGTCATAGTACACGTCCGGTGGGGTTATTCTGTATTATCCATGGGAATTAACCCTGCAAATTATTAAAGAAAGAGTAAATAAGAAGAGTTTTTTGTTGTTTTTTTTTCAAAGTGCAAGGGCAGCCTTGGTTGAGACTCGTAACCATACAAAGGAGACGAATGTTAAATAATGATGCAGAAAAAGTAAAAAAATAATGAAACTATTTCTAAACTTGTAAAATGATAATATGATAAAACGAGTTAATTGAGTGAGTGAGTGAGTGAGGGTAATTAATACTAATCGGGTGCGAACGAGTCGGATTGTTGGACAACGAATAATTGAGTGAGTAAATGTTTGTCTGATTGCAGCGTGTGCGTATGTGAAAGAATAAGTTAATTAATAATTAATTAATACACATGCACATGATACTATTCAATATATATTATATTACTATAAAGAATGTGACAGCAATTAAGATATGCGTTATTTCATAAATACTGAAAACTATTGCTCCCTTTGTCTCTATAAATAAAGTCTCAACACTGTAATGCAAAGACTTATTCGTTGGTCCTTCACTTTCCATCAATCCTTATCCTTTGTGTAGATAAGGGGCCGTCCATAAACTACGTTACCAATTTGTGGGGGGGGGGGGGGTCAAGAAAAATCTTCTTTTCGAAACAGGGGTTGGAGGGGAAGGGCCAGTGGAAGTAACTTTACGAACTTAGATAACATTTACCAGGGTGGTTACCCACCCGGGAGAAACTTGCACTGGGATAAAGCCGGGAGAGAAATATTACATCGGGTGATTTCCCGTATTTCAATTTTCGCGCGTTTTCTAAGTTTTGAAAGTTTCCAATTAGAAAGCATATAATTTTCAAAGTATTTGGAATAATTAAATTTTAAAGGTTCACAATATTTCTCGCAATATGTAAAATTCTGCATTTTTGAACGGTGAAAATGACAGTGATTTTTTTGACAGAAATCACATTTTTTAGTAAAAAAAATCTATCCAGTCGTTTTGAATACCATACATTATTACATAATTATATATAATAGACGTGTGAGTTTTTTTCGGATCGAATATGGTATTTTCGATTATCAATAAACCGAAACAAGTCGTTAGTTTCCATAACTAAATTAATCAAAAATCATAATGTGAAAATAGATTATAGAATTGTGAAACATAATTTCTCTTTAATTGAATAACTTTTGCAATTCGAAAAAATTTATATACGACTACAAAATAAAAATTTTTTGAATCTTGAATGAATATGCTTCGAATTCTTATGCCTATTATTTACACAAGTGAGAAACTTAATAAAAGTGTTAGCGATAACTGATCAATATTTCTTATATATTTATTTGTAATTTTGTATTCTATTGTTTGAGAAGATAAAAAACATCTGAACTAAAAAGTGCGTATTCATAAAGTAGTTCTACAAATATAAATTAATAACAATTCCACTGAAAACAAGTAATTTTTTGTTTACTAATGACTATTGGAAATACTCACAAAATCAATTATAATGTCTTTCACTATTTGATTAGTTAACTCTTACTCATTCATATTTAGAGAGTATAATATTTATTGCAGGAATTTAAATTCATTTTACATATCTGAAACATTCAAACGATAAAGGCTTTTTGAAATTTGAAAATAAAACCAATGGAAATTTTTTAAAGATTATTCTTTACTAGCAAAAATAGCGCGCTTATAACATGTTCCTTATTGTAGTTGTCTAATTATCAAATTAAAATATATGCTTAAATTTAAAGTACTATGAAATATAAAGAATTATTATAATTTAAAATAAATATTAAAATAGCTGCATCGGCTTTCATGCAATTTTAATTTTAGTCGGCGACTTGTTTAGTTTAGATTATTTATAACGTTTATAGTCATTTATCACGAAATTTTGAATATCTTGAAGATTTGGAATTGAAGATTCTTTAATGCTAAATGTGTACAAAAATTCTTAAATTTTGCTTATTTAGAAGATCAAGAGTACAAACTTTTTAATTTCGAAAAAACCGATCCGACCGTAGCACGGATCGAATTTCGATTTAACTATACATAATTTTTGATACTACATGATATGATACTAATAATATATTTATCGTCTTTAAATTTCTATAATTTTAATATAAAATTATAGTTTTGAATGCGCAATTCTAAAATAGTTTAATCTTTTTTTGAAAAACGACACAAGGTACGAAAAAAATTAATAGACAAAAGTTCTTCACCCAAAAGGATCTACAAATTTGTTATTAATAATTTTTAGATAGGACGAGAAGATTTTCTTTTAATCATAAAAAATAAGATTAAAAACAGAAAAATTAAATTTTTGGAAAAACGACACAAGAGACGAAAAACATGGAAAGACAAAAGTTGTTTAACCAAAAAATATCTATATATTTGTTATGAACTCTCGTTATAAAAATATATTAAAATTAAAAAAATTAACTTTTTGGAAAAACGAAACAAGTTGCAATAAAATGTTTAATAATAAAATTGTTTTTTCGTAGGATGCGCGCGTTTTTTCAATTATAAAAACGAGACAATGAAAATATGTACGTATGTTTCAATGTCAATGCATATTATGAATTGTAATAATGTAAATGTATTGAAATGTTAGGTTTCTCAGGGTAGCTGAGAATAAAAATTAATGCAAAACAAGGAGTAAATATTAAAATAATGATTAAAAATAAAATTTGTAGATTATTTTGCAATATCTGAATGAGCAGCCTCAGACCGAGGTACATAAATAAATATAATATACATTTGATATAATAGAGTTGAACATAATGTAGAAAAGTTCGCTTGTTAAACCTGAAGGAGCTTTAACAAAAGAGAATTCACAATCACCAAATTACAATTGTCGATCAATAAGGTTCCAAAGATTTTAAGAGATTTTAAGTTATTTTTCTGGAATTCACCCTGAATTCTTATTAATTTATCCTGAATTCTTTTAAATTCTTTGGAATTGTCTTGAATTTTTTTATTTCTCTTGCATTCTTCCCGCACCAAATGTACAGTAAATGGCCTTTTGTAAAAAATTCTAAATCTAATTTTTTGTGTGTATTTTTGAACCTGCAGAGCCAAAATTCGAAAGAAAAAAGTAAGAAAAATAGACAGTTTTTAAACAAACACTTGTCAAAGTTTCAATTTTTACTGGTGCACTTACCCATCTCTGAATTTACTTCAAGGGGTGTTTTATCATCCCTTGAACATTGAAGCCGGAATATCGACTTTTCCTAATAACTAAAATCACACAAGGTTTTCTGATTAATTTATGAGGATCGGAAATCATATTAAAGTAAGTAGAGGAGGTGTGGACGACAAGGATATGTCTTTGAATTTTTGTAAAGGGTTGTTTAATCATCCCTTAATTAGAGAAGCAGAGAAATTAACATATCGTAGGGGATAAATCACCGAAGATTTTTTGTATTAATAGTCAGGCCTACAAAAAAAGTAACTTTTGAGAAAGTGCAGTTCAAATTTTCAACCAAGGAGTTGAATTTTCAAAGATGAATTAAAATTTTTATTTGCAAAAAATTTTAGCGAAGTCAACTGTGTTGCCTTAAAAATTAAACAATTTATTGCAACAAATAAATTTACTAAAATATAAATCGAAGTTCAACTCGACCTTGTTTGTTGACCTAAAAAAAGGTCATTTTCCTTCAAAAATTTTGGCTTTAGGACCAATAATAGCTGCTATTTCAATAAAAAGTATTTTAATTCAAAATAAACAACAGTTGGAGTTAACCAGCAAAATTAAATTTCAATGCAATACTTCAATACTCGACTAAAACAGGCTATTTTCAACGAAAAACATTGTTTTTCTACCGAAAAAGGCGACTTTTCAACAAAATACATCAATTTTCAACCAAATATTTGAATTTTTTACCAAATTGTAGAATTTTCGAGCCGAAAATACGAATTTTCTACAAATAGCTCAACCGAAACCGATTAATTTTTAAGCAGAAAGTTGCAAGTCAAGTAAGAAAAAGAATTTTAATTAAATTGTTGAATTTTCAAGCCAAACAGACTAATTTTTAACTAAAAAATTGAATTTTGAACCAAATAATACCATTTTTAACTAAACATTTAATTTCAACCGAAAAGAATGAGCTTCCAATCAAAAATAGTTAGATTTTCTTATTGGGTTCTATTAATTCAGTTCGCCTTAAAGTAGAAAAACGAGAAAAAGAGGCGAATAGGGAAAAGACTGAAGTGGTGTGAAGACTGCGATAAATAAATGGAAATGTTGATAATTTATAAACTAAAAAATTACATTTTAAATAAACGTTGAAGTTCTTTTACTTTTAAAATACTAAGTTAGAAAACTTAAAATTTTGCTTCAAAAATAAAGTTAATTTCCACACAGAAGTTTAATACCTTGAAAATTGTATGACCCTACTTTGACACTATTTTTTGAAATGTGTGACACTATTTACACTTATTTTGATCTCTGAAGCAAGTCCGAGGCTTGCGGTAAAAGTAACGATCGAAGAAAAGTTTATCGCGCATAACTTCAAAATTCTCGCTTGTAATGGAGAGTAGAATAATTAAAAATATATTGTTTATAAATCTGTAAATAAATAATGTCATCGTATGAGAAAATATCAAGCGAGGGAACAGTTTGTGTTTGTGCCAAAGTTTTCCTAAAACACTGGTTACAAATCAATTCTGGTAATTGAAAGTTTTTATTTATAATGATTTTTATAAACAATAAGGAACTGGCGTTTACGAACGATACACAATGTTATTAATGGTAGGTAGGTTTTGAAACAGTAACAAGAACTCACGCAGA
This sequence comes from Andricus curvator, assembly GCA_932195095.1. Taxonomy (NCBI): domain Eukaryota; kingdom Metazoa; phylum Arthropoda; class Insecta; order Hymenoptera; family Cynipidae; genus Andricus; species Andricus curvator. The sequence goes on along the minus strand of CAKNYM010048431.1, from coordinate 4,373 downwards.
TTTTGATCTTATTTTTTTTTTTCTAAAATGCTGAAAATGATTTTAGAAAATTTTTACTTAGAATTTCTACAATAGTTTTGAAGTACATATTAAAAATGCTAGTAATTTCAATTTTTTAAGCTTTTAGTTCAAAAACACAAAGTTTAACAAATGTTGATAATTTTCAAATTTAAATCATTTAGTTTTGACTGTCTCTTTCAAAAATCGCTTAATCTTAATCCAGTATATCATCTTCGTACATGTAGGCATCAGTATACTTAATACACCTTAATTCTTCACCCGTGAATTCTCCTTTATAACGTGCTTCCATGAAAGTAAAAAAAGACCCACGCGATTGTATTGCTAATTTCACTTCTACAGAGCCACAGTAAACTTCATTGGCATAACTCCGTTCCCACTGTAGATGGCCCGGGCTTCTATAAGTTCCCTGAAATTATCCACGATTCTTAATTATCTTATTAGGTATTTTCATTTTTCACTTCAACCATCAGCTACGTTCACTTCGTTGAGTGTTGAGGGGAAAACAATGGACCAAATGCATGGGACAAACCTTTATTTTTGTAATATCTTCCAGGGTGTCTAGTGACCTTGAAAACCTTGAAAACCTGGAATTCTCCTTGAATTTTTTTTTAAAACTTGAAACCCTGTAAATCTTGAATTTTTTACGAGAACCCTGAACTTTAATTATTTTTTGTTCGCTTTTTAAATAGTAATTTTAGTGAAATGCAAAGAGTAATTTGAATTTCTTAACCTATTATGAAAGAAACATCTCGCTTAGAAAAAAATCTTGCTACTGAAAAGTGTTTTATTCATCAAGATATAATTTATCTTTTGTTTATTACAGAATAAATAAAGAGATTTCAAAGCACTTTTTCTAGACTGTACCAATTATTTTATAGACTGCAAATAACAGACTTTAATATTGTGAATAATTCTAGAAGTTTTTAATTTCTTCTCCGCTAATATAGAACATTGAAGCATAAATTTTGTTGTGGTATTCAACTTAGAAATTATAAAAATTATTAGTTTAAAATTTTGATGTTAATTCACTTTCAGAATTAGAATAAGCCATGGTTATACAACGGATTTTTTGAGGGGTTGACCACTCGGTTTTTGAGTGTACACCAGATTTCAAAAGGTTACAAAATATTTCTAAAGATTTCAAAACATTTCAATATATTTTTAATATTTTTAACATTTCATAAAGATTTCACGGATGTGAACGATTTAAAAAAGGCGCGCAGACCAGATTTCCATAAAGATTTCACAGCAATTTCACAAATATTTTAAAGATTTAAAGGATTTCAAAGGTTTGAAAAAGGGTACAGTAGACCAGATTTCAAAGATTTCAAAAATTTGAAACAATTTCAAGAGGTTTTAAAACATTCTAGAACATTTCAAAAGATTTCAAATAATTCAACGATTTCAACGAATACAAAAGATTTTCCAAACAAAGATTGAAGAAAGATTTCATAAACATTTCAATAGATTTCAAGATTTTAAATATCGTTTGTAATACTTCAAAAAATTCCAACGAATTCACGAAGATATCAAAAGATTTCACAAAGATTTCAAAGGCTTCAAACATTTCACAAAGATTTTAAAACTTTCAAAAGGTTTTAAAAATGGTATATTTAACTACATTTCTAAGATTTAAAAATATTTAAAAGATTTTAAACAATTTCAAAATTTTTTAGGAGATATCAAAAGATTTCACAAAAGTTTCAAAGATTTCATGAAAAATTCATAAAGATTTCAAAAGAATCCGAGAATTTCAAACATTTCAACAAGGGTGCAGTACATCAGATTTCAAGGATTTCAAAACATCTCAAACAGTTTAAACGATTTAAAAATTTTTGAGAAGATTTCAAATTTTCGAGTGATTTGAAACGATTACAAAAGATTTACGAAAGATTTCAAAGAATTCATAACGATTTCAAAAGATGTCATGAATTTCAAAGATTTCAACAGGGGTACAGTACACCAGATTTCAAAGATTTCAAAACATTTCAAAGATTGTAAGCAATTTCAAAAGGTTTCGACACATTTGAGAAAATTTCAAAAAAAATTCAAAGATTCCAAACGAACACAAAAGATTTCGCAAACAAAGATTAAAGAAAGAGTTCGGAAATATTTTAAATATTTCATTAAGATTTTAAAATATTTCAAAAAGTTACACAAAGATTTTAAAGATTTTACAAAAGCTTTAAAAAATTCCAAAAAATGTCTCAAAGATTTCACCGAAATTTCAAGCTTTCACTAAGGTTTGTAATACTTCAAAAAATTCCAACGAATTCACAAAGATTTCAAAAGATTTCACAAAGATTTCAATGATTTCAAAAACATTACAAAGATTTTAAAATATTCCCAAAGATTTCACAAAGACGACTCATGTTCGCAAAAAATTAAGAATTTGTTTATTTATGATTCGGCTTTCTTTAGGAATTGTTGGCCAATAAAAAATGAAATGTCTCTTTTTTTACATGTATGAAAAACGCTTATTTCATTATTTGATGTAAAAAAAGGGGACCTGGAAAAATTTAATTTCTTGACCTGGAATACCTGGAAAAGACCTGGAATATTGTTCCTAAGAATCGCTAGACACCCTGATCTTCGTAATGAATAATAATTATTATCATTTTATTATTTCATTAAATAGTTCTTAAAAAATAGAAACTAATTTCCAAATACACTTATATAGAAAATAATAGTTTTTACTAAGATATTAAGAAAATAGTGCAAAAATGGACCGAATCCCATGCATTTTGGTCCATTGCTTCCCCTCAGCACTCAACGAAGTGAAGTTAGCTGGTGGTTGAAGTGAAGATGCCTAACAGACAGCTCTGTGCCTAATTAGGTATTTTCACTTCAACCACCAGCCAACTTCACTTCGTTGAGTGCTGAGGGGAAAACAATAATGGACCAAATGCATGGGACAAAACTTTATTTATGTTATATCCTCGTAATAAATAATAATTATTGTCATTTTATTATTTCATTAAATAGTAGTTAAAAAATAGAAACTATTTTTCAAATACATTTATATCGAAAAAATTAGTTTTTACGAAGATATTAACAAAATAAGGCAAAAATGTATAATTTATAAATAAGTGATAATGCCTAATTAGGCATTTTCACTTCATAGTCAGCTAACTTCACTTCGTTAACTGCTGAGGGGAAAACAATGGATCAAATGCATGGGATTCGCTCAATTTTTGCCTTATTTTGTTAATATCTTCGTAAAAACTAATTTTTTGTATATAAGTGTATTTGAAAAATAGTTTTTGTTTTTTAAGAACTATTTAATGATATAATAAAATGTTAATAATTATTATTCATTACGAAGATATTACAAAAGTAAAGTTTTGCCCCATACATTTGGTCCATTGTTTTCCCCTCAGCACTTAACGAAGTGAAGTTAGCTGGTGGTTGAAGTGAAAATACCTAATTGTTGATAGTTAGAAAACATTTTGTAACATAGGTTCAAAGTAGAATATAATCAAAATACTTTTAAATAAACTTACGCTTTTAATAGGGCATTGACTCGGGCGATCAAAATCCGCCAATATTTTATTGAAAAAATTCTGTGCAAGATTTTTTACATTTATAGTTTTATAATCTTTACATACGTTGAAATCAACGTCTACTTTTTGACGTCCTCCGTTGTATAACATGGTGAACCTTCCCTAAAAACAAAAATTCTTTTGATATTTCGATTTTATTTAAAAACAAATTAGTGAAATTAGATTGCTCCTACCATTCTTCTTCTACCCGTCCCACAGTGGTGTGAAGTTGGAAAACGAGGTTCAAAATGACAATTAGAACGTAATTATGCACCGATTTTAGATTTTTTTTTAAATTCAGAACTAAATTTTTCAAAAAATGGTGAGAGTAGATTTCTTCTTTTTTTTGTTTATTTAATTGTTACGTTAATACAAACAGCGAAAAAAATGTCGATTTTTTTAATTTCATTTTTTATCGTCTAGACAAAATTTTTCTTATACTTCTCGTCCCTTGTATTTAATGCACAGGGGTATGAAAAAGACAAACAAATTGTTAACTTGCAAAGTTAATTGTTATAAACAAATTGTATTAACAAATTATCGACATTAGGGGTTATTCGTCTTCAAAGTATATTTCTGCTCTGAAATCGCTTGCCTTCATCGTTAAGATGATACGTAGCCATTGAAATTTAATATTGAATGTTATTTGTTTATTTTATAAACAAAATATATAAACAAATGTACATTTTGTGCGTTTTTAGGCGAAAAGAAACCGTTTTTTCTTTCGACCTTCTTGCAATCATATTGCCAATGATGTTTCTTCAAAAAGTTTTTGCCACTCATCAATATTTGTTTATTTTATAAACAAAT
>CAKNYM010048430.1:26849-47177 GCA_932195095.1 Andricus curvator | reverse complement strand
TGTCGTCGTTAGCCACAAAAATGAAATTTTACAGGAGAAGCAAAAACAAATTCTATGGTAAAGCGTTCAGAAGGTCGTAACCCACTTGCTTTATAAAAATACATAAGTATTTCAAGAAAATAAAAAGTCTTCTAGGTACACAATTTAAATGAAACAGCTTAATAGCTGTTATTCTTCTAATTTTTAACAATTCGGAATATTTCAACTATACCTGAAGAAATAATTTGTACGACTTATTCTTTTACGTGTGGGTTACGCGGAAGAAACAGAAACAATTCTTGATACTAACTACTGATAATTTCGATTTAAGCAGCAGTTCCTATATTTCATGGACCACGATATTATCATCGAGCATTGAAACAAAATAATTTCAGGCTCTGTTTTTACAGTCACTTGATGGAGTTATGTGGCTTACATCGTACATTTTTATATAGTGGGATTTTCGCATGTTGCTTACGACCTTATGATTTTGAAAGAAGTGTTAGATCGGTGGAATTGTAGAACTGACCCTTTACGTACATCAAATGGGTTTTCGGCTAATTTTCGACCCCCCGCCCCCCCCCCCCCACGTGATCGATTTAAAGTGGCCCCACCCCTCCCAAATGCTTGAGTGTGATATTTTTGTTGACCTCCCACCCCCTTTCAGGGTCACGTAATTTATGGATGCCCCCTAATGCGTAAATTTTGGCTTCAAATATTGACGATAATCAACGCGTGGCTTTATAAGGTATGAAGGGCAATAAAAGACATTTTTGAAAATGGCGGGGCTTACGGCCTTACGCAAGTAGATGGGCGATATATAGATTTAAATTTAAATTAAGGCGAAATCGGGAATTTCCTAGTTTGAAGAAGTTAACAATTTTACAACATTTTAACCAATACATAGACGCTCCTAAAATTCATAAAAGTTCCATGAAATGTTAATTTTAATGTTCAACGTTTTTTTTTATATTTAAAACTTAAATCTGTAACAACTTAAATACTTGGAAGTTTCATTTTTTAAAACCTTCAAACTGATAGAATTTTTAACATCTAGAATTGAAAGTTCCAAATATTGTAGGATTCGCCAAATGGAAGTTTCCAAATTTTGAATTTATGGAAAGTTTAAAATTTATAATCATAGAATTTGATTATATTTTCTATATCTAGGTTCAAACATCTGTAAGCAAGATACCAATTTTAATGAAAAATCGAACTCCACTTACTTCTCTAACCGAACTTAGAGAAAAATCCTTATTTCCCGAGAAACAATTATCGAGCACTGAAAGGCGAGAATTGTTTACACAGTTTTTGAAGCAACGTCAAGTTCAAAAGAAACGGAAAATCGATTCTGGCATTGAGAGGCATGACTCTCTCGAAGAAAGCGACAATTGGTACGATGTAGAAAACTGCAGTACGAGAGAAGAAGAACAAGACGAACATTTCGAAATAGAGGACGAGAGTTTACGACAGTGGAAATAAAAATGAACTCCATTATTATGAACAAATTGTTATTAACAAGACAGCAAAAATATCTTCACATCAAGTGTACATAAATATAATACTTAAATAATAAAAATGAGATATATAACAATCACAATTTTTGACAAATAGTCTAGTTGCTTTGTACACTTTGTATAAACTTTCCTTTTCATAGTAACTGTATACAATGGAATATAAAACTAATAATAATGCTTAGAAAACAAGTAACGCAATACTCTGAGTCATGGTTCTATCCACAACTTTTTGATTTTCGTTTTACGTATTAAAATTTATAACGTTATTTTTAGTTATCGGTTACTATTCTTTATAAAGTAATTTTTTTAGTTTTTACTTCATTTCCGGCTTTATTTGATTAAGTATTTAAGGATTATCTTGAAAAAATAGTAGAAGCTGGCAAGAATCCACTTCAAGATAAATGTAGGTGGCGAATTAAAGTGACTAAAATTAGATGACTTAAACCGAAAGTTTATTTCAAAATTGCATTAATTTATTACTCTACTGCATTTAAAACTGTTTTTCGTCAATATCATTAACTATGAACTGATCGTAAATAATATTTTTATATACATTTTAATAAAGCTATATCATAATTAAGCATAATCTATAATTAACAATATCCCTTTTCCATGAGAAGAGAGAAGTTTATAATGCCCGACTATCTCGACCTGAATCGTTAGCCTGTCAGTTCGAATTTTATTTAAGCGTGTAAGAAAGTTTACATTATAAGTGCACTGTAAAAAATACCGCTTTTTTTAAGACATGGCATTAATTGTTTAGACCGTTGAAAAGTATTACTGGTTACATGGCTGTACTCTGCTTGCTCAGTTAATCAGACTATATATAGTTACAATTTTGTACTGTTGATCTTTGTATAAACTTTCTTCTTCTTTGTATGTTGAAAATAGACATTGTCATAAGTTCAAAAAAAAATATTTCATAAAAATAATGAATTGAAATTCAGCATGTTAACTAATCGATTAAAAGGATTATATTTAAATTTCGTTCCTGATTGAATACCTGGCTGCATTCCAATTAAATATACTAAACAATTAGAATACCCTATCAGGATGTCCAAGATTTCAGATCCCAATACAATTCCTACTTAGGGAAACAATACCTACTACGGATTCTATACTTCTACAGTATGTCTGACTTCATACTTTTCCTGTAACCTAATTGCTAGAACTGTGTAAAACGGTACTTTGGTTTTTAAAATGGCTGCGTCTCGCCACCTGGCGGAGAAAATCTGCACTATGCGACACTTCGTTTGAAAATTCCTATGAGGTCCAGTTGAACACTAAAATATTAGAACTGTTTGGATTACTCCACACCTGAGGCTAGACCAAGTGTGGAATTCTACATTTGGAATTTTTTATATACTCTTTCTCCCACTCATCCCTCCGCCAATAAATGTTATAAGAAAAATATCTCATAGAAAAAAGGAGAAGAATCAATAAAGACTGTTTTTTGGCCCAGAATCATAACATAATTTTTTTCGGGAAACAAGAACTGAAAACGGTCTGAACTAATTTTCCGGCAATTTGTTAACCTAAATGCTCTAGATAGGGATATTTCCTTTGACTCGCTCTTAGAAGAATAATGCGCTGAAGTGCAAGGGTGACATCGATTATTTCCTTTTGCGAAATCGACAATTTTAGTGATTTTTGTTTGATGGAAAGTGAATTTATACTGCATGCGCAGTAAACTTCGGTAGAAATTTTTTTCACCTGCAGGAACATAAAAAATAGTAGTTTATGTGGCATGCGCAAAAACGAGATCTTTTTGGGCGAGGATGATTTTTGTCACTGAGAGACATCGGTACGCCGAAAGCGGAGTTGTAGGCGAGCCGGCGACGAAGCTAAATGATGAGGCGTACTTCGAAGTGCTTTAAGTCCCATTTTACCGACTGAAAACAAACTTAAAAAAACAACGTTTTCATAAATGGAGGAAAAATTTTGTATGAGGCGTACTCGTCAAATGTGTCTGGCTCGAATAATTTTTGTCACGTCGAGTTGCTTTCAACTTTGTCTTGGGCTCTCCTGCAACTCCGGCTTCGGCTTATCGAAGGCTTCGCGACAAAAATCATCCTTGCCCAAAACCATCTTGTTCACGCGCATACCATATGATATTAGTGTTTTCGATACAAGTGGGCGAACGCGGCAATGTCCGTACGAGTGTGGTGTCTTCGCACCAGTTAGGCGTTACCGCCTTTGGCACGAGTGCCGAACTCTATTTTTTGTTACATCTGTATAGAAAGTTCTCTTTTGCGCGCCATCTACAGGCATCAAGAGGCGTTTTCTGGCACGGTTTGCAGAACAGGACTTGCCATTAAAGTATTACAAAAACTATTATCCGGCACTGGTATGAAATTTGCTTTTTCACATTTCTTTTATCGGTTCGTGAAGTTGTCACTTTATATGTTTCAAAAATACTTCATACCGCAGATTTGATGTGTACTTTGATCTATGCCTCTAAAGTATCATATGGTCTCTTTAGGACAGTTGTGAAATTAAAGTCGTATAAAGTGCAGTTTTACGGATTGACAGAAGGCGCCAGAAAGCTACTTTTTCATGCCTGTGCCGGAAAAAACTAAGTCACTAAAATTATCAACTTTCCTAAAAGAAGAGAATTGATATAATCCGATATCCATGAATTAAAATACATAATTACATTAATTCTCAACTACTGGACTTCGGCTGTGGAATATCGGCTTCTTTTTCTTCTATCCTCTGTATTTCCTGATCTTGTAACTCGGCAGACTGTTGGTCCTCACTAGATTTCAACACTAATTTTATATTTGACGACGAAGTCAAATTTGGATTGCTTTCACTAAAAGCACATGCTTCCAACACGTGTTTGTTAAAGATTTCACTTTTATCGGCGTAAACGTGATGGCCTGCTCCGGATATAACCTAGAGTAAAGTATTCTGTTGAAAAAATATTTTGTTTTGTCACCGGTAAATGATTAGGGGTTTTCCAGTAGTCATAACAGTGAGAGTAATTATTTTATAATACCTAGGTTATTTCGCAAAATAATTCTTTAAACTGCTACCTTTTAGTTGCAAGAAAATAAAAATACTTTAAATATTACATATGGGGGACTCAATTAGAAAGCAGATCTTATAACCTATCATATCTGCGCTTTTGTGACTGTTTACCTGCACGTTTACATAGGAAGAAGCTCGACTTTGCTTAATCGTTTCTCCAGCCGAATTGTCAACCCAAGATCTGCTACCGTAGATCAAAGTTATAGGAATCTCCGCATTCAATTTGTCCATGCGCTTAACAATTGGATTTTTCGCCCAACCGAATCCTTGCATCATTGCGTGGAAAGCACTTTCCCCACTATTTGCCAGAAGAAGATATCATTGAAATGATTAGGGGGTAAGATTGCCAACATTATTGTGATTTTTTCGAAATTTATAATTATTATCATTATGTTTAAAATTCACTTTCATTAATAATTCTTTGAATAATTAATTTGTTACAAAATCTTTAAACTCAGACTTGAAAGAGAAGAAGTAATTAAGGGCCGTTCAAAAAATACGTAACGCTTTTATCTGACAATCTTGACACCCCCCCCCCCCCCACATACACACACTTTTTATATAGTAAGTGTATATAACTTGAGCATTAGCGTACCTCCCCCCCCTAAATCTGACCGTATCAAGGCCACGAAGGGGGGGGCGTGTCCCCTTTTTTTGTCGGTTGGTTCTGGTCACCCTCCGTTACGTATTTTTTGAACGTCCACAACTGTGAAAACTTACGAAGGACTTTGTACATTGCATTGATGTATGTACTGTGAAATTACACTAAGGTCATCTTTCAAAACAGGAGAGAATTTCTTGACTATATCAGGTCGTGTTGTTTCGATTAGCCACTGCCCTGAAAAATAAATGGAAATTGAATTAATCATTGCGTATGTACTGCAAATATTTTGGTTAAACGCTTTTGACAGCTTTAAACTGAGCCTCGCCCTTTACTTCCTGCAATGAAAGAATTTTTAAATTGGCTTCCCATGATACAAGGTATTGATTGAGCTCTTCGTATAATTCTTTAAATTGAAATTTTTCCACTCTAGAAAATGTGAAGTTGGTTTTGTGAATTTAAATTTTTCTACTCGATCCTTCCCCACCACACCGTGCAGTGGTTAATCTTTCGCAGGTGATTCATAGCTGCTGATGGGATGGGTAATTACCGGTACTCGTGGTAAAAAGCGGTAATTCTTTAATTTCTTGAAAAATAAAGGTTTCTCGAATCAAATACTTCATGAATATAATAAATGAGGTCCCCTACTTCACTAATTTCTAGTTTACTGCAGTAAAATACTTACAATATTTAAAAATAAAATACAATCAAAATTGACGAAGAGCAGACGACAAATGTCTCGAAACTTCGAGATTTCCGGCGGGATTTTCCAATTACAATTATTCATATTTCTAAACTACTTAATAAATATGTCTGAAATAAATGTATTTTTACATAATTATACGATATTAAATTTTTGTATCTCTCTTTAAAAATTTCAAATAAAGAAGAACATTTGGGAGTAATCATATATCTTTCAAACCAAATCATTAATTTCCATCAACGAGAATTTAAAGATTTAAGAAAAGTTAAAAATAATACTTAATGTCGTAATTTCGTGTGAAAATTTATTTATTTCAGTAATATTTATTAAAAAGTTTCGAAATTTCCATAATGGTAATTTGAAAATCTACTCTTCGCCAATTTTACTGAATTTTGGTCTATTATTATATATTCTACGTCTTTTACGGGCAGAAAACTCCAAATTCATGAAGCTGGAGACCTGATCTATTATACTGATGAAACATTTGACTCAAAAAACATATTTTCTGCAAGAATTTAAAGAACTACCTCTTTTTACCACGTTTACTGGTATACACGTAATTACTGGTATGGTAAGGTATTACCGCAGTCAGATGAGCAGCGCACATCAGTATTCTTAGCCAATTTCGTACCCTACCTAGTCCGCTCTCTACTTATCAAGAAAAAAAACCTCACTTTATTTATTGGAACATAAATTGATTATAAATTGACTACCCAATATATTGGATAAAAGTGATATCTATGAATAATTAAAAAACAGTTTAAAGAAACACTGCAAGGCCTAATTGGGATCAACTGCCATCTATCCTTCGATTCCTCTGGAATCAAACCGAAAGGCCTATCACAAAGCCACCGAACGCGTCCTCGGGTTGCGGATGGAGGGTCTCTGTACCAAGCGTTTCTGCTCAATATGGTTACAATAATTAATAAGCAGTCGCGGACAATTGTCCAGAGGTGGTCCCGAAGGAATTAACCCCCAAGCGGAGGCGTGTCAACCGTGCCGAACGCTGAATGGCACCTGGGTGAGGTGTCTCGAACGGTGAATGTGGGATAACGGGCGACAACTCAGCAGCCTTATCCTTGCATGCGGGGCTCTAGAAAGATGAACGAACCCGTTTCCTAGCTACTCGTGGGAACAACAATGATAACGCCAAACATAGTTGTAGTAAGTGAGGTTCAAAACAATCGAACGCGCAGGGCTCCCGTCAATGGGCCGGACAACAATGCCGACTACCCTAGAGTTGGGGGGAGCCAATGAAAACGGAGTCGATGTGATGAACCGGCGGAACCTCAATACTTTTGGGTGGACGGATCGACTCAATGACAACCTGCTAGAGTGCTACAATACCAGTATGGCCTCTGATCGAGAAGGTTATACGGCACGACTGCATTCTCTGTGGTGCGAGAAACACCCAGAGCTCTCACACTTTTCGCGTAAACGTTTGCACAACCATGCCGAATAACTCCGGAAAAGGGGCTATGTAAGCGGAGCGCCTACTCTACCGCAGCCAGAACAAGCCGACAACAGAGAAAGAGAGGCGACGCTGAGACCAGCCGTGAGCAGGCATCCCATAGAGGAAGAGCGATGCTTCAGGTACCGGAGAAACATCAACATCCAGGTTTCTTTAAAGCCCAAAGATCTGGCTGAACTGGATGACGAGCTTCGTGGAGATTTTTTCGAAGAATCTGACCTCTGGACTATCAATTGTGGTGTGTATAATGCAGCGAGAGCTTTGGCAGTTTCAACCCGTAAAACAAAACCAACGACTGATCATAAGACCAAAATACCAATGCATCAACTCACCACAAAGATAGTCCCGCATTTAGTGTGTGATTGACTACATAACATCTGGCTAAAATTTCACCGCCAAGGTTCGACAGTTTGCGCGCGAACGGCGGATCCGTTATCACAAACTTAACAAGTCCAAGCTGCTGACCATCAGGCAGCATATTGTTGACAGAATACGGATACTATCTGACGCTAGGAGAAGTCTAAAGCGGAGGGACAGGTGGGTCAGAGAAATACAAACGATTTTATCTTACCCATCTCGACTCTTCCAAGATCCTCCAGTTACTGTCGACCATCCGCCCAAACCAGAGTAGGTCGAATCATTTTGGAGAGAAGTCTACGAAGTCCAGCATCCACTTAAAGAAGGCTAAAAGAACATAAATAGCTTCAAGGAGCTCCGCAATGCCTTCATAACACCTGAGGAAGAATTCCCAACTATCACTACCGAGGCGAAAAAAGTATTACGAGGCATGAAGAACTATTCCGCTCTGGGACCAGATGGTATCAAGAATTAAAGGCCAATCATCTGTCTGAACACACTGTATAAGATCTGCACAGCTATCCTAAATGATAGGATTGTTCGGACAATCGGACCTATCTGGCGAGAAATGTACGAACAACGCGGCTCAAAGAACCAGCGCTTCCGATCGACGGCCTGGATTAACTACCGGAAAGCTTTCGGTTCAACCTCTCATAGACTTGTCATCTGTCTGTTGAAAAGCTTGAAGGTTCATCCACACATAGTGAGATGCATAGAGAGATTGATGCCCCTTTGGAAAACTAGATTTACTATCTCACCTGTAAATTATCTTGTGACAACGAACAACGTCACCTTCCAGAGGGCTGTCTTTCAGGATGATACCATGAGCCCTCTGCTTTTTTGCATCACACTTCTGCCTCTATCTCTCGCACTAAAAAATTCTCCTGGATACCTCTGTGGCAACACTACTCATTGCGAGCATAAGGTCACTCATGTATTTAATATGGATGACCTGAAGATCTATGCTTCTGACAAAACAAAACTTGAGAATGCTTTAAATATCATCAAGGAGTGCACAAGAGAGATTGGTATGGACTTTGGATTGGACGAATGTGCCAAGATTCATCTAAAGAAAGGAAAGACTGTTGGCGTTCCCAAAGACCCTGAGCTTCTGGATGTAAGTGCTATTAGACATCTTGACACTAGAGAGACCTATATATACCTGAGCGTGCCTCAAAGCCGCATTCAGGACGTAACATCAGTAAAGGAGTCTCTCCGAAGCAGATACAAGCATCTTCTTCGCCAGATTTGGTCTTCAAAACTGTCGACGTTGAACAAGGTATCTGCAACTAACATGCTTGCCTTCCCGGTTCTACTCTACTCGTTTGTGGTGGTTCCATGGACGAAGAACGAACTTACGGCCCTTGATATCGCCACACGTAAGATCATGCATATGCACAAGAGCTTGTATATCAATTCGTCCGTTCCGCCATTATACATCTCACACCGTCAAGGGGGACGCGGACTTCTGAATCTCCAATGTCTTCATAACCGAATTATTCTAAGTACAGCTTACATCGTTGCAAATGGCAGAGATCCTCTCCTAAAAACGGTCAGGAAACACGAGATGATTGGCAAAGGAGCGTTCCTTTTCAAACCGCGAAGCAGGTAACCGAGACTCTTGGCCTGAATTTTAACATCAGAAGTGAGGTAAGTGCTAGATGCTTCACTTCTAAAAGCCGAAGTAAAGAAAGCAGAGGTTGAAAAATTCCGCCAACTGCTACTCGGCAAGAAAATGCACGAAAACTTTCACAGAAATGTACAAAAACAGTCCTTGTCGAAGGAGCAAATTTTTGCTTTACTCAGATCATCAGGGCTTTATTCAGGTACCGAGGGTTTCATTTTCGCATGCCAGGACGGTGTCATCTCCGCCTTAGTATACCGAGACCGCATTTTATGTCAAGAAGTTCCCAGCGATAGATGCAGAGCGTGTCATGCACACGCTGAGTACCTAGAACACATACTATCTGGGTTTTCCACACACGCGGGAACGACGTATATCTACAGGCATAATGCGGCCCTAAGAGTGCTTTATCACCATCTTTGTCGCTCTTACGTTGGTGGCCGCGACCCTGCCCTGCCGAACGCTCCAAGAGTCTATTGTCCAAAACGATAAGTGCCAAATTTTCTGGAACTACGATTTTCAGACGGCAGTCTCCATTGCACACTCGAAGCCTGACATCGTTCTCTAAGACTTCGAGAAACGAACTATATTCGTCATCGAATTCTCGGCTCCGGCCGACTACAACATCACTTCCAAGGAGAGGGAAAAGGAGGAAAGGTATCAAGACCTTGAAATAGAGCTGCAACGACTGTACCCAAAATTTTCGGTTAAAGTAATTGTCCTTGTGATAGGTGCTCTCGGCGGTGCGAAACTATCACTGGTTCGAAACCTTAAAGCAATACCCGCCTCACAAATATATGCCAAGGCACTTGCGAGATGGATGCAGAAAGCTGTCATCCTTGGGTCGCTTCGCGTCCTCAATACACACGAGGGTTTCGCCAGCCTGTCGTTGTGATTTCATCGTGCCCTGTGACCATCCATCTCACAGTTGTGAGACATAGCCATGGGCGTGACTTACCGCGGTTCTACTGGGAGCCAGTGTCATTTTTAGATGGCATGTTGTTGACACGCAGGGATGCCTTTCAGGCTATTTACCCAGTGAAAGCTTGACACCTGAAAGAGCGCCGATCATCAGGACGATTAGCTTGACAGAATATTTCGGATATAGCCGTCGCTTTGTATATAATTTTTATCCAATCTATTGGGTAGTCAATTTATAATCAATTTACGTTTCAATAAATGAAATGAGTTTTTTTTAATAAGTAGAGAGCGGACTAGATAGGGTACGAAATTTTCTACGCATGCTGATATCCGCGGTAATACCTTGCCATACCAGTAATTACCCTTTATCCGCAACCTGAGGACGCTCCCGGTGGCTTCGACATAGGCTCTCTGGTTCGGTTCCTTTGGAATCGAATCGAAGGGTCCGTGACAAAGCCACAGGAGAAAAGTTTCTGCTGAATATGGTTACAAACATTAATAAGCAGTCGCGGACAAATGTCCAATGATGGTCCCGAAGGAATTAACCCCCAAGCGGAGGCGTAAAAACGGTGCCGAAAGCTGCATGGCATCTGGGTGAGGTGTCTCAAACGGTGACTCTGGGATACCGGGCGACCTCTCAGAGTACGCAGCCTTATCCTTGCATGCGGGGCTCTAGAAGAATGGCCGAACCCTTTTCCCTAGCTGCTCGTGGGAACAGCAATGATAACACCAAAAATTTTTTTAGTGAGTGCGGTTCAAAACAATCGCACGCGCAGGGCTCCTGACAATGGATCAGACAATAATGCCAACCACCCTAGAAATGGGGGAGCCAATCAACACAGAGTCAATGCGACTCGTGTGAACAACGATGACACCACTAATCCCAGTTGTACATGCGGTTAAAAATGATCGAACGCGCAGAGCACCCTATAATGGGTCGGCAAACAGTGCCGATCATCCTAGAGTACGGGATACTGAAAATAATTTTGATCGAAACACGACGAAGGACCGGCGGGACACTTACACTCTGTGGTGCCAGAAACATCCACAGCTTCAGCACGCATCGCAACAGTCTTTGCGAAATCAAGCTGCCTACCTCTCGCGAACTGGATATGGGCGCAGGGCGCTTCCCCAACTGCTGCAAGAAAGAACAAGCCGCTGACGAAGGGAAGGAAGTGACATTAAGACTGATCGCGGAAAGCAGGCACCCCTGAGAGATGATACCGACTTCAGGACAAAGAGGAACATTAACATCCAGGTTCCTCCTAAGCTCCAAAATCTGGCTGAAATGGATTTTTAGGAAGGAAGCCTCCCTTCGTGAGGATCTCTGGCAGGAGTCCGACCTATGGAGCATCAATTGTACAGTTTATGTTGCGGCGTGAGCTTTGACTGATTCAACCCGAAGGCTAAAGCCGACGATGGATCAAAAGACTAAAAGACGCTTGTACCAACTGAACAAGAAGATTGGCAGGGCAAAACAGAATGCGTCCCGTGTTCAGTGTGTGATTGACTACATAAAATCTGGTAGGCTGTTTAAGGTAAGGGTTCGAAAGTTCGCCCACGAACTGAGGACTTATCACACACTAAACAAGTCAAAGCTGCAGACAATCAAGCTGCATATTGTTGACAAGATACGGGTGTTACATGACGCAAGGAGGAGAATGCAAAAGAGATAGGGGTGGGTCCGGGATAATGTAAAGTTTCTAGCTGACCCATCGCGCCTCTTCAGCGATCTCCCTTTTTCTGTAAAAAATCCGCCCAAGTCCGAGGAGGTCGAGACTTTATGAAGAGTGTTTTGCGAATTCCAACCACAATTGAAGGAAAACGTTGAGAATATCATCACTGCCGAAGAGGTGAAGAAAGTCCTGAGGGGCACGAAGAACTTCTCCGCTCAAGGACCAGATGGTACCAAGAACTTCTGGTGAAAGAAGTTTACATCTACAACCAACATCTGGCACGCGTCTTCACCTCATATTTAAAGTTGGAGAAGCCCATTCAGCAGTGGCTAGTGTTAGGACACAGTGTACTTCTAATAAGGCCAATAACTTGTCTAAACACGCTGTTTAAGATCTTTACAGCTATCCTGGACGACAGGATTCTTCGGAGAATTGGACCTGTGTGGGGAGAGATTTACGAACAACCTGGCTCGAAGAAAGGTGTAGCAGGCTGTCGAGAGAACCTGTTAACTGATAGGTGCATCTGCCAAGAGGCGGCATTCCACCAGCGCTGCTTGACGATGGCCTGGACTGACTACCGGAAAGCTTTCGATCTCACCTCCCATAGACTTATCATCTCTCTGTTGGAAAGCTTGAAGGTTCATCCACACATAGTGAGATACATAGAAAGATTGATGCCCCTTTGGTCCCTATGCGGCGAGACTAATCATCGCGAGCATAAGGTCACTCACGTATTTTATATGGATGACTTGAAGATCTATGCTTCTGACGCAAGGCAGTTTCAGTTTGTTTTAAGCATTGTCGAGAGGTACACAGGAGAGATTGGTATGGGCTTTGCATTGGACAAGTGTGTTCTAATTTGTAGAATTTGACGGACGTACAATGCAACTTTGCGCATCTCGCGTGGACAATTAGAGTTTAAAAGACTCAACCAATACTGACTATTGACTGTCGTGGTTGCTGGCTGACCTAAGATTGATATTCTTGAGTCTGTGTAGGCAGGACAAACAGCTCGTAAATGATAAGGATCCTCTGTTACAGAAAAGTTACATATGGGGCAGAGGCTAGCAGGGTCATAAGCAAATTTATATTCTCCAAAACGTATATAACCCCTGATAGAGCCTAGAAGTCTGAGTTGAGCAATAATAGAAATTATATAAAAAGGTAGTCTAAGATGCAGGTATGATTGAAAGTCCGGATAGAGTTTGAGATGTGGGAAGACTTGGAGACTACTTGAATAGAGGGATCTTTCATAGTCGGAACGCCAGAGATAGTCAGAAAAGTTATTTAGAAAAACATCCATGTTTTCATCGAGAGACACAGAGTCCAATTCAAGCCACATTTGCTCCGAATTACTTAGAGTGAACATATTTTTGAGCTGGAGAACCCAGTTATACTTCGGATTGCCATCAGGTTTTAAGGACATTGCCTTCAATTTAAGAAAACATCTTTTACGATACCTATCATCAGGCATACCCAGCAACCTCGACAACCATCTTAACGCTGACTTAAAGATATCGTAAACTAACTGTAATCTACCTGTCTCCAAGCGGAGGGCAAAATTCGGCGTGTATGATGGCAAGCCTAGTATTTTCTTAAAGAAAGAGGACTGTAATTTCTCGACTGAATCAAAGTACCTTAATCCCCAGACTTCTATTGCGTAAAAGAGAACACTAAGCGTGAGGCTACGAACAAGGGTAGTCTTAGTTTGCCAGGCATTAGATTTAGATGCAAATAAAATTCTTGAAACAGCACCCATAGCAATATTCGCAGCAGACATTCTTTTTATGAACTCTTTATAAAAAAGACCCGAATCTGATGTGTTCACACCGAGATAGACGAATTCGCTCACTACTTCCAGCTGAGTCTGTGCGTAGAAGAATTTGTATTCACATGGCCGACCTTTGTGGTATGCCATAACTTTTGATTTTGCTTAATTGAACGTTAAAAAATTGCTCATACAGTATTGCGCGATAAGGTTAATTTTTGCTTGTAAGTCAGCCTGAGAGTAAGCGAATACGACTATATCATCAGCATAAGCAAGCAGGATAACGTCACATAAGTGATCTATTGAAATTCCATGCATACCGTGATTTCTTAAGTACTCTTCTAGATCATATATGAACAGCGCAAAAAGAAGAGGACTAAGGATCTCTCCTTGAAGCACCCCACAAGTTACCTTAACGAACATAGTCAAACCCTCGCATGTACGAATGGACATGTTAGCGTTATCATAAAGATTTTTTATAATTCGTATAAGTTTAGTGGAGATGCCTATCCTTAGAAGTTTACGCCATAGATGACAGTGGTTTACTGAATCAAAAAATCAAAAGCCTTTTTGAAATATATATAAAAAGCAAAGATTCGTCGCTTTGGGGTATACAAATGAATCTGAATTAAAGAATTTAGGGTGAAAATGTGGTCTATACAACTTCTCCCAGGCCTGAAACCGTCCTGATTTTCTGGAAGAATGTTTAAATCGTTAACCCATGCAGTCAGCCTTATCAACAGAATCTGAGAGGATCTTAGGAATACTATTTACAAGGGCAATTCCCCGGTAATTATAAGGATCAGATTTATCGCCCTTTTTACGCAACATAAATGCATGCATTTTAGCCCAGCTAGATGGGACTCTTTCCTCAGCCCAGATCTCGTCGAAGAGGCGCCCTAAGTACTGTACCCAATTTTCCGGAAGGTTTTTAAAAAATGCATTGGGAATCCCATCCTCGCCCGGCGCTTTATTACATTTGCATTTCAATAAAGAGGGTTTAATTTCATCAATCGAGATATTACAGTCCAATAAAGGGTGTTCGTTTACAATCCACTGTATGCAAAGGGGAGCCTCAATCGGATAGAGAGAAAAAATAAAGTCTTGACATACATGCATGCTTACATTGTTAGTCGAAGATGAGACCGCCGTCTAAATCTATTGACCGTTGTCCAAAAATCCTTAGGATTATTACAAGCCGCTAGTGAATTCAGCAGTGAGGATTCGTATTGCCCCTTCTTGGAACTACGTAATTCCAGAAAAGATCTTTTGATTTCCAGGTATTTTACCCCCTCCGAATCGGCAAAACCCGACCTATTAAAGACATTTAAAGATTGTCTAAGCTTACGGCGCATGACTCTACATTCTTTATCATCCCAAGGTTTTTTCACTGGAGTACGCCATTTAGGCTTTGCACGTAAATCTAACTTATCGGCGACAGTTGAGATTGTGGCAATTGAATTATTATTTAGGGCATTTATTTCGTCATTGGAGTACACAGAGTTCTTAGAAATAGACATTTCGTGCATATAGTCAAATTTACGGTTTGCATTCAAAATTATTTTATTATATAAAAATGAGTCTCTATTTACACTTGTGTCCATCTGTATGAAATACGAAATATCAACGCGAACCGGGAGATGGTCGGATGCCGTAGGTAATTGAAGTACTTCAAAATTAGAAATCAAGTCTATAGAGCTAATTTTACACGCAACAAGATCGTTAACACTCATACCCTGAAATCCAAGAAAAGTATAATGCCCTGGAAAATCTTTAGGAAATCTTCCATTTAAGATCATCAATTCACCGCTCTCAAGAATATTAACAAGAACCTCCCCCCTTGCGTTGACCTCAGAGTCCAATGATCATCGCTTATACAATGCTGCAGAATTTTCGGGGAGTAGTAACCCTTCCAGGTCATTCAGGTTGCCGACACGTGCATTAAAATCGCCTCCTAAAAACATTGGTAAATCTGAGCATCCCGATATAACCTCGGAGAGGGCCTCCTCAAAAGTCTGCTCGAACAGCTTAACATCCAAAGATGGTTTGGATGTCTCGCTCAGGCAAATGATGTCCGAGCTGAGTGCGTAGTTTGCAATGTCAGAAAAGTTGGAAAGGCCATGAGCATACCAGAATAAGATACGAAGATTGATGCCCTTAGGAGATTGACATAAGACATCCTGGTTAACGACTTCATTCTCTGCTGCAAGTTGCTAAGCCTTACCAGGCTTAGTAGGTTTGTGACTCTTAGACTGAGGCTTCTCCGGCTTTGAGGCAATTTTTCCTATAAAGGAGTCCAGCGCGCTATTCGATCCATCCGTTGGGCGTTTTTGTCGTGTTTTGGATTTGCTTCTTGACGAGGATTGAGTTTCAATCGAAAGTTGTTCATTTCCCTTTTCTTTTAGAAGGTATTCGACCTCCAGGGGAGAGAGCTGACGGTCCTCCAGCGTAATACCAGTACCCTTGACGAACACGTTAAAACCCGCATTTTTTAGCTTGGTGGCAGTATGATATAGGGCTTTCCTTTCTTGTCTTTCCTCTGGTGATCTGTCAAGTATGACAGAAAGGTTCAACTATTCGAAAGCTGCGCGTTTGTTGAGAACCTCCTGCTTCCATCTGCCAGAATTGAAACGCACAAGAACGGGCCTATTGCCTTGTGTCCTCCCCAGTCGATAAATGGTATCAATATTCGTTTCATTAAGTGAGAGACCAGCGCTAGTGAGAATATTGAGTACAAATGAGAAGAGGTCCCTGTTAGACTCTTCGTCGTCCGATAGGTTGTGAATCAGGACATTACAGGAGCGGGCTTGTCGCTGAAGAAAGCCAAACTCCCTCTTGAGTGAACTACATTTTTCTTCTAATGCCTGATGAATCTCTTTCAGCTTTTTATATTGTGCTTTAGTTGTGCTGAATTCAATTTTTAGAGCATCAAAACCGGACTTCAATTGAGCTGTGTCTGTTTTAAGCAGTTTGACGTACTTTTTGGTTTCCTCTGTGTCGGCTTTGATGGAGTTTAATAGCTTTAGTACATTTGCATCGCCACTCATTTTTGTAAATAGTAGCTACTTTGTAAGCGGTAGATAAGAGCGATCGATAACAGCTGTCACCACACACACACAGCGCACCAAGCCTGGTTAAATCACGCACACTACTTGAGGGGCAATGCGAAATTGATAAAGATGTCTGTTCTAGACCACAAGTTCCTCAGAAAGACACAAAACCGGTCAGAATTCTGACAGAAAAACACAAAATCAGGAGCAAAAACTTATCCCAGCAGGTATCACAGCACAAAACCAACGCGATAAAAACCAAACAAAATATCTAGCATTTGAGAAAGTAGGCCAAATCAAGAAATTCATACGCGGCACGAGAGACACGTGTTGCTCACTCTCTCTGGAAGCTTCTGGGCGACCGGAGGGAGGCATCCGTTACAGCAAGGAGGATGGAGGGGTTCGGAGTGCCTTTGGTTGATCACAACGCTGCTTATCGGGTCGGGTCGCATCGGGCTGCCTAAGGTGGTCTGGTGGAGGGTAGGAGACATTCAGTGTCGAATACAAAACAAAAGTCCACACATCCGTGTGTGGCAACACCGAGTACTTGTACTCAAAGCAAACCGTTTAACGGGATTTAAAACTTGCAACTGAAGCAAAGATATTGAAATAAATTTTTAATCCCCCGAATTAGGGTAAATTTATTGAAGTTTTTAGTTCTAAGGGATGAGACAGGGTGAGTTCCAAATGAGATGGAGGGATGAAAATTGTTGGATTGTCTTTTAGCATTGAGAAGACTTATTATCAGCAATAAAAGGTTGACCGCACGAATTAGGCTAAATTTAGTCAAGTTTTTAGTTCTAAGGGATGATACAGGGTGAGTTCCAAATGAGCTGGAGGAATGAAAGTTTTTGGGGTGTCTTTCAGCACTGAGAAGCCTTATTATCAGCAATAAAATTTTGACCTCACGAATTACGGTAAATTTAGTTAATTTTTTAGTTCTAAGGGGTGATATAGGGTGAGTTCCAAATGAACTGGAGGGATGAAAGTTTTTTCCGTGTCTTTTTAGCATTGAGAAGACCTATTATCAGAAATGAAATTGCAATAAAATTTTGGATCTAATATGTTTTAGACAAAGAAACATTTTTTTCATTTTTGTTTATCGTAAGCTCTGCAAACTTCAATCTCATGTAATTCTTAGTCTTGTAAGATTCAAATTTCCTCTGACATATTATGTACAAATCACATTGTTTGATATTACGATATTGACTAGATATTTATAAGTGAATATTTATGTTAATCCTTTTTTGTCTACTGGCCTTATATCAATATTATTAAAATATTAGTTTTATTCTACAGTTGTGAAAAACCGACTTTAGCTCCGCTGGGATCTAGATTCCAGATTGATTTTAAATAAATGAAATGGGTTCAAATTATTTAAATCTCATAATATAAAAGATTCAATATTTACATTTTTTAAATCAGGAACTTCATAACTTCAATATCATTGATGTCCAATTCTTTTAATATTCTTAAAATATTGATATAAGACCAGTAGATAAAAAAGAATTAACATGAAATATTTACTAACATATACACCAGAGTCTCACTATTTGAACGCGCGATCGCACGCGTTATATGAATTCCTAGAATTGCTGGTCCCCGCAGTTTCTCAGGGGGCAGGGCGAGAGACGGTTGCGACTCCGGCTCTGACGGGACGCATGCACTACTAACACTACTACTCAGTCCAGTAGATTGCACAATATTATGGAAAGGTTTCAGGCGGCCCTGACTGTTTACGTTTCGATGTACGCGCTATATGAACAAGGCTATTTTCAGGCAACTCCCGAGATTGTTCATCTATCGAGACTCTGGTGTAATTGGTTATTAACTACAATTTACTCGAACTACATGGGCCACGCGTTTAGTGAAATTTATCGCTGTATTCTTTGTTTTCGCATTGAATCCGGGTTTTATGTGCCATATAGGAAATGCGGTGAAAATAAATGAGTACTCATTGCCGCCAGTGCAGGTGTAGTGCCGTGCATGTCCCGCAAAAATTATTATAGAAGCAACTGTTTGTTTCACTTTTGACATGTATGTGATAGCATTATTCGGACTCCTACGCTTCTACTTACCCTCATTTCTACACTTTTCTAACCTCGCTTTTAAGCAGTATTTTCTTTTTTTTTCGAAAAGCCATATAAAAGGCCCAACTCTTGCTACAGCAAAACCCCTTTCGGGGTGCAGGAAACTTTGCAAAGTGACTTTAAAACCTTGTTCTTCAGAGACATGGAATGAGTAAAATCTAAGATTTTCTAATGTCCTTGAAATGTGTTAAACTTCTATTAATTCCGCGTCATTTTACAAAATATAAGAATTTTTTACAATTTTCGGTAGAAAATATAAGCATATAAATCGATTCTCAATTTCCACTTTCTGCATGCTTCATTGAAGTGAATGAAAAAAATTGAAACTTTGCTCATTTAAAGTTTAAAATCTCCTCTTTAATATGAGACGAAGAACTTAATGAAATATTTATTGGTTTTTGAATTACAGTAAACTTCCGTCTATTTTAAAGATCGCCTATTCGAAAGTTCACCTATAAGAAATCCCCTATACACACTTATTTAAAATTGCGCAGTTCCGTCACCTCCCACCACGGTCCCTGTACGGGCTGTACGGTCACGCCCGCGTCAGTGGCTGACCAATTAAAAAAAGACGCCCGAAGAGCGGGAAGCCCTCGTTGGTTTGAATTGAGTATTTTAGCATGACGTCATGGGAATGCTGACAACTTTTTCAAGAAAATATTCTAAACGTGAAAATAAGTCATAAATATACAAATAGTAATATTTCTCAAGTGTAAAATCTATTTGCTCAGTCATGTTCCATTCTTTTGTCGATTGACGACCTTTCAGTGTCACTAAATACAATTAACTGTGCGAAATCTGAGGTTAGAGTACCCGATCTGATACACTGACCTGAAATTTTGAATATTTTATTTTATTTCGTGACTCTGAAAGGTCGTCAATCGAAAAAAGAATGGAACATGACTGAGAAAATACATTCCACGGTGGAAAAATATTACTATTCAGACCTTTACAACTTACTTTTACGTTCAGAATACTATTTCAAGGAAATTTTATATTTGTCACGTCGTACGTCAACAAAAACACTGGAATGCATGATGCGCAAATGCGCTAACGGACCGCGACTTCTTCAACTGCGCATGTGCCGAACAGCGCGGGGCTATTTAAAATAACAGAGTATAAACTTGTAATATTACATTAATAATAAATTATTTAGGGAAATTAGCTATTTCATAGATTCAATTTGATTAAATTTTTAAAGTGAAAATTTGTTTTAAAAATATTTATCTATATTATTATTGATAGTATTTATTAATTGCAAATTTATCCGCGTTTTGGGCACATGCGCCGTTGAAAAAGTTGCTTACAGCGCCCTCATTGATACAAGGCCGGGACAGCCAATGAACGGCGCTTGAAAAAAAATAACCTGAAGATCGCGGTGGAGGTGCGGGCCCCTCCAGCCTTTCAATTATCGAACGCGTACGTCTAAGGCCGTTAAAATAGGCGGAAGTTCACTGTATCATGAAGAATGTGGAAGCGTGTCCAAGACGAAAATCGGTTCGTCGAGCAGTAGCCGAACTTCCATCTTGTTTTAAGGG
>CAKNYM010048430.1:9782-25229 GCA_932195095.1 Andricus curvator | reverse complement strand
ACGCATGGGAAACAACAGACGAAAGACTGCGGTCACTACTCGACCGACCGATTTTCGTCTTCGGCACGCTTCCACATTTTTCATGGTAATTCGAGAACCAGCAAATATTTCATTATATTCTTGGTCTTATTTTAAAGAGGACATTTTAAACATTAATTTATCTAAGTTTCAATTTTTTGAATTCACTTCCCTGAAGCATGCAGAAAGTGGAAGTTAAGAATCGAAAATTGGTCACAAACGTAAAATAGGCTGGTCTTTTGCACATGCTCAATCAACGCCAAATTTAATAAGCTTTCTTAACGGTTTTTTTTATCTTTCGAACTTAATTTATCGCTGAGATTACCACAACAAAAAAGAGGCATTTTTTTAATACGAATTTTTGTAGCGGGGTAACAATTTCGGCCGCTACTGTATCACCGAATAATATATAATAATTAATTTTGAAGTTGTGTAAATCAACTTTTTGACGAAAATAGACTTGCAATTTGGCAACGTTGCATGATGACGTCAATTTGGTGCGAAACAAACTCATTGCATATTTTGAATGCCAACAGGGCCACCAAAATGAGAATACACCAAGAATGAAGTCAAATTGCTTCCAACTTCCGTTCAGTTGCCAAACCTAACCATGATTTTGTAGTGAAAATGTTTTAGTGCATAAATATGCGTTTCTGGTATTGGAAAAGTATTTCTTAATCATTCGTATTGGAATTAGTTTAGGATATGTTTTTTTTTTTTTTTTTATAAATTTAACATAGATTTTCAATTAGAAGAGCAATTAAAAATTAAATTAAATGCAAAGTAGTATTACGGAATTCTCACGAAATAAGTAATCTTCTCAACTCTTTCTTGTATTATTTAAGAACGTATTTACAACTTTTTTGCCCAGATATTCTGATCTATACGTTTGCGCATGTTCCTTAATATGATGGGATCCGAACCACCAGAACCTCAGTGTAAGTACATAGAAAAATTTCCAGAGGTACCGGCTCAGGTATCGAACCTTGGACCTCTAATGTTAGGTCCGAGCTCCAAACCGCCTGAGCCACCAAGACTCCATAAAAAAGAAAACCTCAGACTTAAGATGGTTACAGTCCAATATGTCGAAGGCAGCTATGTTTTTAAGTTGGACTTTTGTACGAACCTTTCTACACGAGGCTGTCCTGGTATATATCGTTAGTCATGGACGCATTTTATAATGCAGTCAAGTGATCTGATCAAAGATGTGTGCCTATGTGGGACATTGGGTAACCCGCTTTTATTATTATTATTATTATTATATAAACGTAAATTTTAAGAAAAGTAAAAACTAACCAAATGGGCCAGCTACTCGGACAGCCCATAATGGATTTAAAGGCTGAACGGCGTAGGCTATCGCTTTTACCCAAAATGGCACATATGTCCTAGTTCCCGCATCTGCTGGTCTTTCTGGAAAACCCCAGGGGTCAGCCAGTATCAAGTGTTGAACTCTTTGAGGGTATTGAATGGCATACGAAGCTGCAAGAAAACCTCCCATTGAGTGGCCCAGTAATACAAATTTTTCTAACTGCATTTCTCGCCTCCATTCTTCTACCGAACAGACCAACTGCTCTTCTGCCTCTTGCGCCTCGTTGCTGAAAAACGGTCGACTACTTCTACCAAATCCTGGAACAATACACTTTTTTATTTTCAAATTCAGACCTTTTTATGAATAAGTAACAGGTACATAACAGGGCCGTGTGCAAATGCTGACTTTATCGAATAATTTGAGCCACACGAAAAAATGTTGTAGTTTTGCATCCATAAAAGGAAACAAACATAATTTTGAAATCGGTTGAATATCATTTGTTCCCTTATAGAATTTGACTATTATAAGGACCCCGCAACAGTGCTTCTCAAGCATTGATAGGTTCGATTAAAATGAATCCAAAATTGTTTGGATATGTTTTTTAATGACTATTTATAGTTTCCGAAACTACTTAGCATGAAATCGTAGCTTTTTCTTGAGATATCTTAAAATTATGTTTCACAACATATTCCTGTACCTGAAGTTCCAAACGTTCATATCAACAAAATAAAAGAATTTTTTGCCTAATGCAACATGATGGAGGATAAACAATGATATTCTGCCAGAAAAAAATTTGCGAATTTTCAATTTTAAGCGAGTTAACTAACCTTACACATCACCCATTATTCAGGCATGCACAAGACAGGTTAGAATTTTGAAATTTTCCAATTAAAAAACGTCAACATATTTTTTCATATTCTGCGAATTATAGGTTGGGTGGTATATTTTTGAAACGCCCCTAAAAACAACCCTTTTTACACGGGCTTACAATATCTTTGATTATATGCACAGTTGCACACCTAAAATTTTAAACATGAAAAATTAGAATTTCGATATTTTCCAATTTAAAAACGACCATAATCTTCTTTATGTCCTGATTTATAGGATGGGTGAAATATAATTAAAAACGTCAAAAATCTTTTTTTTTTATATCCTGAAATGTCGGGTGAGATATTTCGGAAACACCCATGTAATAAGAGTGTCTTTTCCAAATTTTTTCTGACAGATTATAATTTTTTTGTCCTAAATGACTTAAGCAAAAAATTCTTTAATTTTGTTCATATGAACGTTTGGAACTTCAGGTACATCAATATTGTGAAACGTAATTTAGAAATATCTCGAGAGAAAAAATCAGCTACGATTTCGCGGTAAGCAGGTTTAGAAACTATGAATAGTCATCTAAAAATCTATCGAAAAAGTTTTTGGATCCATTTCAATCGAACCTATCGATGTTTGACGGGCACTGTGCCGCACGTTTTTTCTAATGGAAATTTTGTTTCGGTTAAATTGTCCTAATTTGATATATGTTCTAGTTTATTGATTAAAAGCGTTATCCGAGGTTTCTGAATTTGGAAAATTTTAACAAGTACAAGAGAAGGACATGATTGAGTCGGCCATTCTGTTCAACACAATCAAATAATTCAAAAGCACCTGCACACAAAATCTACGATGTGTTCGTAGTGGTGGGTACCGCGGAGGTACTTCTCCGGAATGATTTATTTATTACATCCTAATTTTGAAATAGCATATTTCGATACGAGAGGCCAAACGGGCGTTTTGGTCACTGCGAGTATGAAGGCGCCGCGTGAACCTAAGGCGAGCCGAAGGCGAGGCGTAGTAAGCCGAAGCCGAGCCTCGGGTTCACGCGGCTTCTTCACACGAGCAGTGACCAAATCAACCGCGAGGACTCCAGTATCGAACATGGTAACCGTTTACGACGCTAGATGGCAACCGGTGGCCAAAATGTTTTGGTAACCGTGAAGACCATTTTGCTAACAAGGGTTTTGCATGTATGTGTAAAGAAAAATATATATTCTGTACTTATACTTACCTAATACGTCAATGGCATAAACGGGTCTTCGCGCGGCAAGGGCGTCCAAATTTAAACACCAAAGTGCAACTCCGGCTCCTAAACCATGTAATAATACTATTGGTGTTTTTGGCGATTCCTCGTTTAAGGATATTGTCCATATTTTATCTGCTGATCCCACTACCGGTCCAATGTCGACGTACCATCCACGGTAAACTGTTTTAAGACCTACCACAACAATCAACAATCAGGTTTTAAGGTAAAATTCAAGAAACATTATTATACCATTAAGCCATATTCCTTTCAGGGCGAGCGTGACTCACTCGGTGAGGAAGGCAACTGTAGAAGGTGGTAATGGAGAGGGGGTGGGGAATAAATATTAAGAAATACGTTTATATATTACAAGATCCTGATGACAATGGAAAAATTCACCAGTTTAGGTAATTAGTAAATTAGAAAATTAGTGAATTTGTAAGTTTATAAGTTTGTAACTGAAATGTCTAGTACAAGAGCATTATTTTCAATTAACATTATCTTTGGGTCTTATTATTTTTCATAATTCATTGTTTGTGCTTTTAAGCCCATTCATTTCATCGTCGTTAGAACAGATTATCTATTTGACGTACTGTAATATAATTGCGTAGTCCGGAGTGCTTCCGTGAATTGCAATATCAAATGTACTATTTGCGTTTTATCATTATGAGTCATACATGTACAATACAATCGATAATAATCAGTTGCGGAACAGTCCAACGATAGATTAAACAAAGGAACTTTGGTACGACAATTTTACTCACATGATAAAATCTTTTTTTCAGCAGCTCGCAACATGGTGGAGGAAGAGCCTGACCAGCTGTAACCGCTGAACCATCCCCAGATCCAGCTGAGAACATTTTTAAATCAATATCAATTTGCTAGTAGCTTTTTCAAATTTGTACTTAGACTATCAGACACTTTTGAAGAGAGCTCTGAATTTCAAAACTATGAAAAAACCTTTTTTTAATTTAATACTGAATGAAAATGCCCCTTTTTCTTAACCCTCTGTCTACAGACAGGGGTTTTTAAGGCACACACCATTTTTCAAACTAGAATATCTCGTCTGCGGGAAAAGGTTAAATTCAAAAAGTTTTTAACAATTAACACTAACAACAATTAGGTTATGTCGTAGATGCTTTAAGAAGTAACCCCGCATTTTACCAGTTTTTTTTTAAAGCCACACACAGTTCAAAAACTGACTCGGACTTAAAAGACCCTGTCTGTAAGCGGAAGGTAGAAAAAAGAAGTCTGTAAACGGAGGGTGGTTAAGTAACCCATATCGATGGGACGTAAAAGAAAGTACGCAACTCACGGTGACGGATAGAATCTACGCAACTCGCGCTGACAAATAGAATCTACGCAACTCGTAGGGATGGATAGAAAATACGCAACTCACAGTAGCGGATAGAAACTAAGTAACTTGATTTTTTCGGATTTTGAGTTACCGTCAGAAACTGTTGGAGTGTGTTGAAAGCCCGTGATAAAAACGCTTCAATTTTTCTATTGATTGATTTAAAGCGTATTGATTAATAAATAACAAATTCACGCAACTCGTTTTTGCAAGTGGATTCCGTGATGAAAGTGTGTAACTCGGCTAAAATAGTTCTGCCCTTCACCGTGGTGCCAGTTTTGCTGCCATTGACTTGCACGGATTATAAAAAACCTAACCTCAAGCGAAATAATATAATCGGATTTTATGTAGATCAATATTTATAATTTATAAATATTTTTGTATTAAATACGAAGCTTACATAATATGAAAGTCCTGGCGGAGAAGGAAAAGTCAATTGAATTTGAAACTTCTAAAAATTTTGAGGTTAGATCAAACAACACACTATTGAAGTTAATAGAAAACATCACTAACTGTTTTAAACATAAAGTTCAAGTTATACTTTATTTTGCGATGATTATAGGATCACTAGGAACACTTTATTATATCTGAAATAATTACACTTGAATTGTGAAGACTAATTAAACTCCAACGAGTTTCGTAGATTCTATTTGTCAGCGCGAGTTACATAGATTCTATCCGTCACCGTGAGTTGCGTACTTTCTTTTAGGACCCATCGATATCACCATGTAGGGGTCACAAAAGGTCAAATGAAAATGTTTGGAACGAAACTATTTGGTATACAACTTCTTTCACAACAAAAATCGGTTATTATTTTACAGGTTGCTTATCATATCAAAAAAGTCCTGCTGAAGACAATAGAGGGCTCTATTACAAATGCACACATTTAAAATCAATAAAATAGTTTTCGAGATTTTAAGATAAAAAGAGATGGTTTCGAGATTATCGCAAAGTTGCAGAAGATGTGTACGAATTTGATTTTCAATCAATTATAATATCCTCCACAAAATAAAAGCTTTTTTGTTGAGATTTGAACACTGAGTTTTGTATTTGGGTATAAGTCTAGAGCCGTTAACTTTTATGTCCCTCAAAGATATTTAAGTAATTTTACTGCATTAAAAAGATATTTTTGTTTCGGGGTATCTATTATAGTGTAAAGTATACTGTAAAAATGGTTATATATAGATTATTACTCTAGTTCAAAAGTAATTGAAGTTCGAAAGTTCGATTTTTAATGGAGTCAGCTTGTCTGGATCCACATTTTCTTATGCTTGTTCTGCTTAAAAACTATGGCGATACAATATAAGTTTTAAAACATAAAATGCATTTCAAGTTAGGCTTCAAAATTATGTCCCTCGATTTGGCACTGCGACCGTTATGGATATGATTACATAGTTTATGCAGAGGAGCAAACGCGCACACGCTAAAACACTATTCAAAGTTAAAATTTAAGTTATAATAAAGGGGAAAAACCAACCTGAATTCGACGCCTCCATTCCATACCACTCCACGTCGCGTTTGGTCCCTGTATAACTTCAAGTTCTATGCTTATACACAGGACCGAAAGTTATACAGCGACCAATCACGAAGTGGAGAGGTATGGAATGAAGGCTTCGAATTATTGTGCGCATTTGTTTCTCAAAGGAATAGTATTTCGGAAAAATAAAGTCTGCGTGCAAAATTTAAAAACGACACTTATCACTATGATATTCCTTGAAATATAATTTAAATTTTTGGAAAAGGTCATAAATGCCTGCTCGTGGTTCTTAATTAGCCTTCTGTGACTATACATCTCGAAAAAACACGTATTTACTAATTTGTAGCAAATATATTTTTTGGATAACGGTTGACCGTTATGAAAATTTAAAAAAATCTTAATTTATTCGACGAGAAGTTGCTAATTCACGAATTTTAAATGACTTTAAAGAAAAAAATTGTCATATTCTTGGTTAAAAATTCAAATAGTTATCATAATTAAAATAGAGGTTAGCTTTTTTAAACGACGACTCCTTGTACAAATAAATTGACCCTGCTGAGGACAAAGCCATGAGAACATAAAAACCAAAAATCACTGCTAAGGATAAAGAATGATTAGCACAAAATTTCTCGTAATTAGTTACCCAATACTTAATTTCCTTTTAGAATTTTATTTTCATTTTGAAATTTTCGTCCACCGACAGACAAATGTTGTTCAATAAAAACGAAATCCGATAGATTGTTTTCTTTCAAAAAATGAAATATATTTTTTAATCATCAATATCGATTGATCGCCCATTTAACCCTTACTTCGCGTACAGGGGTAAATTTAACCCCAGACCTATTCAACCTTAATTTTAAGTAATTTTTCCAGAATAAATACCTTTTTTTCAGCAGCGACTGAAGGACTTACTTTTATCTTAAAGAATAACATTTCAAGAGTATGCCCTCCAAATTTTAGCTTAAAATATTAAAAAATAAAAAAGATAAGAATTTTTTTGTGAATAAAAACTCAATTTTTCGGCCTTTTTTTATATTTCATTTTTTTTAGTATACTTAATATACTTAATTTTTTGGCTACCTAACCTACATGGTCCTTTAGAGTACACTCTAAAGAAGTTACAAAAAAATCACCAAGTAAAAATATTCAATAATTGATTTTTTATAACAATTTTTCCGCTGGGGTAAAATCCACCCCTGTGCGCGAAGTATGTGATTCCTGAAATGTGCGCGAAGTAAGGGTTAAGAACGCTGTTATGGGTTTTAAACTTTACAGGGGTCGCAGAAGGCCCAACTATACTGTATACAACTATACCAGGATTGTCACCTTTCAGTTGCTTAACTTCTGGCAAATTCCGGCTTTTCTTCCGCTCTCGCCCCCATCATCACGGGTTTTTACCCCTTCTCCTCTATTTCAGAATAAAAATTCCAACAGGCCTGATCGAATTCCGGCGTCATGGCAACACTACACTATACACAATTAAAAAAAAAATTGCGTAATTTTGCACGAGGAAATTTATGTTAAAATTCATACGTTTATTATAGAATCACTTTGTATTGATATTTGTGGGAGGAGAAAAATTTTAATAATAGCTTTAATGCTTTCACGATGATTCATTATGATAAAAGGAGGCGTTTCGGGTTTTAATCGTGTGCAAAACAACGAATCTTGCCGACGTTTCTTGAACATTGCAGTTCACTTCTTCAGGGCCCTGAAGAAGTAAACTACAATGTCCACGAAACGTCGGCAAGATTCGTAGTTTTGTCCACGATTGAAACCCGAAACATCTCCGTTTATCATGAGAAACATTTCCTCAAAGTTAAACTTTAATGATAAATAAATTTAAAGTTAATTAAAAAAAATATGTAATTAGCGTATAAATATAAAATATGCATAAGAAAAATAAGTACTTTTCCTATTCTCGTCTATATAAATTAATTCCTTCTATCACCGTACATAATTTCTGTAATATTACTAATATTAGAAATCAACTGTGGGTTTCGTAGTGAATATCAATTAATTATTGGACAATGAAAAATTTAAGATTGAATACCGAAAAAATAATGGAAAAAGTGGTACGCGTAAATAGGTGACCCTGAAGATGTATACATAGTTTTATTTCACGCAGTTGCTCTCCGTTGCAGAAAAGAATATATCCACGTTCGACATGGTTTTTTTTACAGTTTACATAACGCATGTCGAATCATCTAGGTATATTGAGATAGTGCTTCAATTAATTGAAATTAGTTATCAGTAGGGAGACAATATTTGAAGTCATATTACTAAACTGTAATATCTCGTATCGTCCAATACGCCTATCGTTTTGTTCCATGAAAATTCCTTCTGCACTTCGGAAATGTAAAAAACACATTTTCCTCCGTATATAATAAAGACGTAATTCAGTGACGATTGTGCGAATGGCGATTACATACTTATATTTAGATAAACTTACGTAGTGGGTTAGGACAAAAATTGCTAGACATAAACCGCGAGCTGCTTGACAGATATTTTGGAAACCTTGTACATAGATACTTTCGTTTGTCACTTACCTGTTCGATATAGCGATTTCATTGTCTGCCATGAGATTTTTAAAATGCCGTACTATAATTTGTGAACTTTCAATGTATATAATTGATTTTATACGTTGTCGAAAAATATTATGACAATATACACACGTCTACTTCGAATATAAACGCACGTCGAATGATTTCGCGGTTCGCATGCAATCTGACGCCTCACGCGATCCAGATGATCAGGGAGACGACTGAGAGTCTGATACTGACAACGATGATTTACAACTTAAGATTGATGATGACTACATAAAAAGCATCCAGAACCACATGATCCAAAGAACAACAGTTAGATTTTCGTCTGCTGTCACGGCTGCCAGATTGGCAGGGATGGGATATTTCATGTGGCGTTTACGAAAATTCGTTTTGAAGGTGCAGTCCCATGTGCGCAAAAAACTTCGACGTGAGGCAGAAACTCATGAGAGTGAAAGAGACGGACAGGTTTATTTGTTTCTTTCACTCTCATTAGAGATCCTCTAGGGAGAGTTGAGACACGTTTCCCCCTCCAATGCTCGCCGCTGTACCGGAACTTGATATTTCACTGCGGCGCGAAAAGTTTGAAAAATGACATGTAGCGCAATACGTGACAGCACGCGAACGAGCATCGAGAAATTTTCGTATTTAAGCAAAAGAATTAAAAAATGGAAACTGCGTAATGCAGACCCATTATTTATTATAAATTATTTTTCTTAGTTTATTTATATTGAAGCTATGATGTGTGAAGTGTGATATGTGAGTTTTGTGATCAATGTAGAAGTGAAAAAGAGGTTGTGTATAACCTACTTTCCAAAGAAAAATATTTAGAATATTTTATCAGATATAAGTGTTTTGCAAAAATGGTAAATTGCTATATTTTATACTGCATTAATTCATCTAAAAACGGGGTTTTCCTGAAACAAATTCCACGAGATCCCAAACTTCGAGAATTGTTAATTCAGAATATCAATCGAGCAGATTGGAATTTGTAATCAATCTAAGACCAAAAAAAAAAATATTGATAAAAAGTACTCCAGCAAAAGCATGGCGATGCACACGACATATCAATGATATGTTTTTCATTTATCCATATCGTTCTTAAGTGTGAAATAATAATAGCTTTTCACTCATGTTACTTTTTCCTTTATTTCATGTTTCTTAAAAAAAATGTATGCATTTTTCTTAAAACTGATTTTTCAATTATTTTCAGAATATGAATTTATGAAATTTCATCATTTAAATCTTCATCCTTTCCTACAATTTATGTTTACTTTATTTTTATGTATAACCTTTTCGAACCAAAGCTTTGCTTCCAACCTACAAAATGTATTTATTTAACCAATATTATTTATGGAAATGTGTATAATATATATGCCTAAAAGTGATTTTTAATTACACTTTGTTTATTTTAAATGTTTAGTTCAATGATATTCTCCTTATTTTGTATTAAATCTGTTGTGAAATGAACACTCTATTTGAAAATCGCGCCATTTTTAGAATATCCGGTTCCGGTACAGCGGCACCAATCAGAATTTAAGTACCCCGCGTCTCAACTCTCCCTTGAGGATCTCTAAGGGTGCAGTCCCATGGAGGTAGATTAGTAGATTAGTGGAACAGTTTTGACGAATTAGGTGACTGCTAGAGCTTGTGCAGGCACCTCATTGGTCAAAACTCTTCCACTATTCTACTAATCTACCTCCATGGGACTGCGCCCTAACTCTCATAAGATTCTGCTTTAGGGCGCTTTCACACGATTGCGGATCAGCAGGTAAACCATTCTACCTATCGGAAGTTTACTTGTGCATGTACGGCTGCCATGTGCACCCTGCGTAGTATGAAAGTTGTGCTCATATTTTGTAAAAATGTATACAGTTGTGCCTTTTGTCGAAGTGAATTTAAATGAAGATGATGTTCCGGGTGCGAAATTGGGCAAGTGTGAAATAGAAAAACATAGTTTTGCTCAATTGGGATGGTGGTTAAGTTGCCGGAAGCAACCTAATAATGGTAAAAAAGCTGAACTTGTAAACAGGCTTTTAGCAGGTTAAGGTTCTCATATTATTAAATTTTAATTATATTTTTGTGATTGCAATAAATATTGAAGGTAAAAGACAGGATTTGATTATTGTAATTGTTTTAACATAAAATTTATGGTGTTTTAGGAAGAAAATGGTACAAAATAGTTATTGTATATATACAATACACTGACCGTTTTTACCGGTGCCACCTTTGTCTTAGCAGCTAAAAGCGAGACACGTGAATTTCCGTTACCTTCGACAATTCGAAGATATACAGCAGCCGCATAGGCACGTGAAGATGCATCGGGAAAGCCGTGTAGCTGATAAGACTGACCAGAATAAGCCCCCAACCAACGATCTACGGATAATTCAGATAGATCTGCTAATGAATGGCAATATTGTAGCCACTTATGCTGCACCTCAATAGGCAAAGGCGTATCCCAGTCACATCTTAGAATCCATAAATCCTGCATTAAAATTTTAGCAGTGACTGTGACCGGTGAAAGCCATCCGAGAGGATCGAACAAACGTGCGATATTTGAAAGAATAGCTCGTTTTGTCGCCGCACCAGCCAATGTTTTGAAATCGACTGTGCTGAAAGTAAACACGTCACGGGTTGGATTCCAATGCACACCCAAAGTTTTTACATCGGCGTCCCTACTAATCTGCTTTCCAGCGTCAGCCTGAGATTGTTTCAGGCACGCCGGAAGAAGATCCTGAGAATTTGCTGCCCACTTATCTAGTTGGATGTCGGCTGATCTGAGAATCTCAATGAGTTCTTCCTTCTTGGAGATAGCCACTGTGAGTTCGTCCGCCACAGCAAAGATATTGTCTACATGAGTGTTATTCTCCAGACATTGAGCACCGAGAGGGAATCTTTCCTTCTCATCTTGTGCTAATCGCAACAATGTGCGCATCGCCAGATAAGGGGCGCAAGCTGTTCCGTAGGTCACGGTGGTCAACCGGTAGTCTATTGGAGGTTCCCCTGTAAAAAGGAGAGCATTAAAGTGGATTATATGGCATTGAAAAAATTGTACACTTTAATACCTATAAATCAACACAAATTCCGTTTTTGTCCGAATGTTGATTTAACGGCATTCGAATGCATTGATTGTATTCGATATAGCCGGCCGGAAAAAGCTTTAAATGGCATTCGACTTATTTGGTAATTTAACAGCTTTGAACGGCATTAGTTCCATTCTATGCCTTCGATCGCTGAAGGCATTGCATGGCATTAAACTGATACGGTCATTCAAGTGCATTTAATGGCATTAAATCAACGGCATCACAAAGAAGCCACTTTAATGCCATAATTTTTGTGTGTGATTCAAAATGATTCGAACGAAAACTGTCTAATGCCATGAAGCGCATTCGGACAAAAACGGAATTTCTTTGGATTTATAGGCATCAAAGTGTACGATTTTTTCAATGCCATATAATCTACTTCAATGCTCTCCTTTTTACAGGGTCATTAGATCTGGGGGACCATAGGAGCCTTTGATAATCCTGATCCTCTGGGGCAACGCGAATTTCCCGAAACATTTTAACTATGTCGGACGTGAAAACGTAACGATTGCGCCAATTAAGTAGTATCAAACCGAGGTCACTTTGAAGAGCCGGT
The DNA here is from genome assembly GCA_932195095.1 of Andricus curvator. Classification (NCBI taxonomy): domain Eukaryota; kingdom Metazoa; phylum Arthropoda; class Insecta; order Hymenoptera; family Cynipidae; genus Andricus; species Andricus curvator. The sequence goes on along the minus strand of CAKNYM010048430.1, from coordinate 12,827 downwards.
CCTGACATGGGAAAGCCGTTCAAGCAGTGCTTCTCTCGTGTCAACCTAGAAGCATCGAAAACTACTCGCAATTTTAAAGGTAATTGACTAGATTGTACCACGGCATGGTTCGGCAAATACCACGCATGCGGATTATCGATCTCTGCCACAGGAACACGCGTCATATGCCTGAGTTGTTCATACATAAGCATAAAGTCGCGGTAAGCTTCAGCGAGTTTGCTGTCGCGTGAAAAGCGACGATACATATGCGAGAGTGAGCCTAACGCCATACGCCGGGTCTCCACGGCCATTGCCGGTTGATCTGATTTCAAGGGGAGCCGCACCACATACCGACCATCAGAGCCGCGCGTATGTGCTTCACGAAAAAGTGTCTCGCAAGCTTCATCTTCAGGCTTTAATTTATGAACAGTGTCCGGCAATTCCTCGGGAGTCCAAAATCGTTGCAATGAGTCATTCAGATCAGTTGCTGACACGCAATGCAGCACTTGCACCGAGGACCGAGGAGGGTGCTCCACCCGCCGTGACGGACTCGCTTTTATTCCTCCCGAGAGAATTAATCCGAGCACTGTGTCTTGACCTATCCGATTTGACTCGGGGAATTTGCGCACACCAGGCAGCAATAGTTGCCCGTAAACTTCAGCTCCTATTATTATATCTACAAAATCTTTAACGTAAAATTGAGGATCAGCTAAAGCTATGCCCGCGTACTGATCTAGATCTACATCCATGAAACTACGCTCCGGTAAGTGTGCCGAAACACGGGGGAGTACGAGAGCTTCCGTTTCTGTTTGAAAATCTCCCCATTCCGACTCCCAAGAACGAAATATTGACAGGACGTCTGGGTAATCCGAGTAGCTGCGCGATTGCCTCAGAGACAACGGTCACCTCCGAACCTTGGTCAAGCATCGCACGTACGCGTGTATGTCTACCGCACGGCCCTCGAAGAGTGACTTGGGCTGTGGCAAGAATAACTGTGTGCTTCGATTTGGAGATGCTAGCGGTGAGCGCGTTTACCTTCTGCAGTGTCGCATCGTTGCTCACCTCGGGCTTGTTGTCAGAAACGTTTGAAGATCGCGGGAAATTCTGCTCTCGTATCGAATCGACGTGAATAAGCGTGTGGTGTTTTCCTTGACACACACGGCAGCGTCCCTTGTACCTGCACGCGATGCATTTATGGTCACCAAAGCAATTGAAGCACAAATTTAAACGTCTTATCTCGGACCGGCGCTCATACGGCGACTTAGAGTTTAGTTTATAGCAGTTCCATAGGTGATGTGAACCCGTACACAGAACACACTTCGGTGGCGATTTGAAGTCTTGACGCGTGTGAAATGCCTTTCGTGTACCAAGACTCTGTTTTGAGTTCGAGAACGATATTTTATCAATAGTATTACCCGCAGCCATCATGCTCAACGTTTGCGAACGTTTCTCGAGAAAATCTGCGAATTCTGAGAATTTTGGGAAGTGGCGCAACGACCCCCGCCCAGATGAACCCGGGGACGGTCTTTCTTCTACGTTTACGATCGCTATACGATCTCTCGCGCTCAGCTCCGACTCCCATGCTTTTCGAGTTTCCGGGTCCAACTTTGCGGATAATATATGTATGAACCATATATTCCAATGCTCGACGGGAATTTTCATATTAGATAAAGCGCGAACGATACGCTGTGCTTCATCAGCAAACGCACGTAGATCCACGGCCGACTGCTTTTTCAAGGTAACAATATTCATTATAGCATTTAAATGGTTATTTACAATAAGCCTGGGTTTATAAAATCGTTGTGTCAGAGCCTGCCAAGTTGTAAGGTAATTCGCATCAGTGGTAGCGACATCTTTAACTAGATCTGCCGCTATTCCGGTTAAACAAAGCTTAAGATAACTCAATTTGGTAGCATCCGTTGCTTTTTTTGAATGCACGAGTGAAGTGAATAGATCAGAAAAACTCTCCCAATCCTCATAATGACCGGAGAATTTTGGAAGATCAAGTATCGGTAACTTTGCCGTGTCCAATTTATCGTTTGACATATCGTTTTGACCTTGAATAGGAGGTTCAACATTGCCCTTGAATTGGGATAACATAGTCAGTAATTCGTCTAAAAGATCCTCATATATACTTTCCATTCTAGGAAAAATGTTGTCAATAATGTAAGGATCAGCCTCAATGTCCTCTCGACCCATTATCTCCGAGTGCGCCTCGGTTGCATCTGACCAAATCCCTTTGAGAGCGTCAATACGCGAATCAACCATACTTTTATTTAATAAGTTGGGTGGCTTCCCTTACAGACGCGAGCCCATGCGCTCCGTCCGTTTCATACGTGCATCCTGCTGCGCAGTTAGCTTTCGTAGTGGCACGGGCGCCATTGTGCTACAACTTCAAATTTAACAATGCTAAATCCTTTAAATCATCTACGGATATGAACAATATACCTCTATAAATAGCAAACTGAACCGAGAAACCCATACCACACACTTGCAGCTGTTAATTAAAGCGAAACCGTCAACAGTAAATCTCGACCCTGCCCTGTACCTGCTCGACGACCAAAGCAATAAAGCAGGGTCCAACAAAGCAAAGAACCTTGACCACTCATTCCTCAGCCGGGGCACCAATGCTTGTAACGACTAACTATGCAAATAATTTTATAAGAGGAGTTCGGAAGGAATGAGTAATCAGGTTCCCAGAAATGAAAATGCGACAATTTTCGCGGATCATCAACTCTTCAACAACAACTTGCCTAGGCATAAAAACCCTCACGATTTGAGGGAAAAGCCCGGGCAAGCCGATGAGGCCACTTTAATTAACAGCGTACAATTCAAATTAAACTAATCACACCCTGGTTGTGAACTTAATCCTAAGTGAGATCTCTCTTACCTTATCCTCAAAGTTACAGAACTCGCCAGCATACTCAACACTAATAGTACATCAGAGGCAACACCTTGCCATTCTCGAAGAGTCAGTCCTCGCCACTCACAAACACTCGACAATTAGACATCATCACTCGCTCAACAAATCCAGAGCATATCACTGGGTCAACAATTAGAGCACAT